>CALNHX010005580.1:0-104178 GCA_940337035.1 Agriotes lineatus | reverse complement strand
AACAAGTGCTGAGAACAAAGGCACACCATGCAAGATGATACGCAGTTTCCCAAAGTTTAATAAAAATTATTGCGAAGCTGTAATTTGAGATGGCAAAATCCATGAAGTGTTTGGCGTATTTCCTCTTGGTGAGTACTTTTTATATTTTCAAACTTGCCTATCAAAACTGCAATAGAAGCGTTACTTGAGCAATATCACAAGCTCTTGAAACTTAACTTTCTTGAATCAAATAAACAAGATAACTATTGATATTTAAATTGATAATCACGCGGTATTATGCAACAATATTATATATCTGATTCTTTTATCATTATAATAAGTGTTTGATGGTCAGCGAATATTGATATTACTGATTTATTATATCAATAACATACTTGTGCTTTGTTGTAGACATTCCATTTGCTTTACATATGCAAAAGCGAAGTAGTATTCGATTGTACAGATTCTGATGAGTCTTTAGACTCTGATGAAAGCGAAGAGAAGGAAGCTTATTGTGCCCAACTTCGAAGTAGCGAAGAAAATAGTGGACAAAGTGATTCTGCCGATCAAACTTGCAATATCGGCAGTGCCACCTATTCGTGTTCTAATCAACAACAGAATTTTACATGCATTTCAGACGGACGATTTCCTGATTTGTCGGATTCGACCTGTATGAAGTACTTTCAGTGTAACGAGCTGAGTAATGGGAAATTTAACCAGAGAAATGTCAAATGTCCTAATTCACAGTTTTGCCCTTCTACGCAAAAATGTTCTTATAAGTTCGTATGTCCTTGCAGTAGTAGTTCTGCAGGATCTTCAACAAGCTCGATTGGTACAACAGTATCATCTACACCTTCCATATCTACTATACCTGGTTGCTCGCTGTCAACCAAAAAATTCGTGTGCTCAGTTAAGGGCCGATTTGCTGACTTGTCGGATGCATCGTGCAGAAAATACTTCCTTTGTTCTGAATTACACAACGGAACATTTGTTAAAACGTTATATCGATGCATGCAATCTTCTTTTAATCCTTTAACCCATAGATGTTCTACTAGTTACGCTTGCCCTTGCAGTGCTTCCAAAACGACCTCAAAGACAGCGGAAACAAGTTTAACTACATCATCTGTTGCTACATCTTCCATAGCGTCTGTTATTATAACTGAAGGAAGAACTGCAGCACCAGCTAGTACGTCATATACGTGCACTTCTACATCGAATGATGAATTTAACTGCACTGATAAGGGTCGTTTTCCAGATTTTTCTGACGCACTTTGTGAGAAATACTTTCTGTGTTCATATCTTCAGAATGGATCTTTCGTAAAAACCAATTATAAATGTTTAAATTCTGTATTTGATCCAATAACCAACAGGTGTTCCACAAAAATTGTATGTCCATGTACTGTATCGACATCTACTGAGCCTGACGTAACCACAACGTCACAGAAGATTACTACAGCATCTGAGCCACCAGCTAGTACACCAGGGACAACAACATCCGGTGGTGGGTTTATCACAACTGCTGAGTCATCTGCGTCAGTGATTGCTGGTAGTACTACAACCCAAGCAATTACTAAAACACCTGTTGAATCTACAACCTCTGAACAAACTACGTTGACATCCCATGTAACTACTACATCTTCTTATACGTGTTCATCGACTACCAACGATAATACCGAATTTGAATGTACCACGGTTGGTCGTTTTCCAGACTTTAGTGACTCTACCTGTGAAAGATATTTTCTCTGCTCTTATCTTCAAAATGGAACATTTATAAAAACCAATTACAGATGTCTGAAGTCTGTATTTGACCCCGAGACTAAAAGATGTTCTACCAAAGTAGTTTGCCCATGTATCCTCACCTCTTCAACACCTGAAGTATCTACTAAAACGTCGGTCCCTTTATCATCTGAAGAACTCCCTGGTACTACAACGTATACACCAACTATGTCATCTGTAAAAGACACTACTACCTCTCTGGGAACAACTACAACTTCTGAAATGCTTAGTACAAAACATGCAGAAACCACAACTACGAGGACTCCCAATGTAACTATTACATCGACTATTACTACAACTTCTTATACGTGTTCTTCGTCTACCAACGATTATGGCGAATTTGAATGTACCACTGTTGGTCGTTTTCCAGACTTTAGTGACTATGCCTGTGAAAAATATTTTCTCTGTTCTTATCTTCAAAATGGAACATTTATAAAAACAGAGTACAGATGTCTGAACTCCGTATTTGACCCCGAGACTAAAAGATGTTCTACCAAAGTGGTTTGCCCATGTAGCCTAACCTCTTTCATGCCTGAAATATCTACTACAACATCGGTTCCTTCATCATCTGAAGAAATCCCTGGCACTACAACGTCTGCTCCAACTATATCATCTGTGAAAGATACTACTACGTCTCTGGGA
This sequence comes from Agriotes lineatus, assembly GCA_940337035.1. NCBI lineage: Eukaryota > Metazoa > Arthropoda > Insecta > Coleoptera > Elateridae > Agriotes > Agriotes lineatus. The sequence goes on along the minus strand of CALNHX010005580.1, from coordinate 101,781 downwards.
ACAACCACAACATCTGAAATGCTTACTACAAAATATGCAGGAACCATAACTACCGTGACACCCAACGTAACGACTACATCGGCTATTACTACAACTTCTTCTTATACCTGTTCAACTTCTACTAACGATTATGGCGAATTTGAATGTACCACTGTTGGTCGTTTCCCAGACTTTAGTGACCCTACCTGTGAAAGATATTTTCTCTGCTCTTATCTTCAAAATGGAACATTTATAAAAACAAATTACAGATGTCTGAAGTCTGTATTTGACCCCGCGACTAAAAGATGTACTACCAAAGTAGTTTGCCCATGTAGCCTAACCTCTTCGATGCCTGAAATATCTACTACAACATTGGTTCCTTCATCATCTGAAGAACTCCCTGGTACTACATCTGCTCTAACAATGTCATCGGTGAAAGATACTACTACCTCTCTGGGAACAACCACAACTGCTGAAATATTTACTACAAAACATGCAGAAACAAAAACGTCTAGCAGATTAACCGCTACTACAGCCTCTGACAGATTTACTACTGCGGTACCGAGTGTTACTGCACCGTTATATACTTGCTCTTCTTCAAATAACCAGTATGGCAAATTTAATTGTACAGTTACAGGTCGGTTCGCGGATTTTGCAGATCCACTGTGTCAAAAATATTTTCTTTGTTCATATCTTCAAAATGGAACTTTTATAAAGACAAAGTATCTATGTTTAAGTTCAGTATTTAATCCTACAACAAAAAGATGTTCTAAAGTCTATGTTTGTCCATGTAATGGCTCTGTTAGTACAGTAACCTCCACTCCTTCATCGACAATAAGTTCAACAGAAACTTCAGTCGATGAAACTACTGCATCAAAATCACCAAGTGTGACTTCTGGTACTTCATTTAGTACAGAATCAACAGATGTAAGTTCAAGTACTTCCTTTGGTTGTATTGTACCTTTCAGAGAATTTGTTTGCATACAAGAGGGTCGTTTTTCGGACCCTTCGGATGTAACTTGTCGAAGATATTTTTTGTGTTCTCATCTCCGCAATGACACCTTTATTAAAACATCGTACATTTGCTTAAATTCCTTTTTTAGTCCTTTAACGTTTCGATGTTCGCTAAACTACAAATGTCCGTGTAGAGAAGATCCAAGTACCATTTTAACAACCCCACACGATTCAGTTCCAACATTATCAGAAGGGTTTACTACAATATCAGCAACAACTTCGGAAAGGTATTCGACGATCTCTGCATTGACTACGACTGTTAAGGCAACCACTTCATATACTTGCGAATCTTCCTCTGAAGATTCGCCTGAATTTACTTGTTCCAGTACAGGTCGATTCCCTGATTATGCCGATAATACTTGCAGGGATACTTTCTGTGTTCATTATTGAAAAATGGAACTTTCATCAAGACGCCGTACAATTGTCCACCATCTTCCTGTATTAACGAGTCAATACATAGATGTTCTGAAGAGTGTAAATGCCCTTGTTCGTGAAGTTTTGCGCTAACAGTATCAGGGAAAGTGTTTAATAATGTTAAGCATACGATTTTATATAACTTATGTGTTGTGCGATCTCTGTTAACAATGCATTTATAAAATAATAAAATGAAACTCACTTTGCCTAATTAATCTATTGGTTTAAAATAAAATTTGATTTCGTGTACTATTCACTTCATGTTTCGTAAATAAAAAGTTTTATATAACTTTTAAATAGCTGACTGACGACCTATACTTTTAAATATTAAAATTTATTCATTACTGTTTGTAATTGACGTTTACAGCTTTGATTGGGTAAGTAGGTTGTTTTTACATTAATACTACAAAGATGGTGACATTCTACCACTCTCTTCAATGCTAATTTTAATAACATCTTGCTTAGCACAAATATTGCAAGTTAAAATTGAATTAAAAATTAAAATTTATACACAAAGGTTTATATAATAGTAATAGAACTCAGCGGAGGTTTTCTATTATTTCCTTGAACACTGATGCCCTTTATTACTGTAACAAATGGTAAAAATTACCAATAAGCATTGCTATGGGAAGAATGTCCTAGTGAAAGTTTAATTGGCTGTAAAAATTAAGTGTCAGCCGACGTTAAATTGATGTTTCTTGCCCGTGATCTCGGCAATAAAAATATTTATTTACACTCGACGGAAGGTTTTAATGCCAGTAATTTGGTTTGGCGCAATAATGGTAATAAGTAAAACTTCCCAAAGTTCTACTCGATAATTACTTTCACAAAATAAATAAAAATAAGCACACACTCAGCGTTGCCAATTACTTTTGATATAAATAGTAATTATAATAGAAACAACGGCCAAATTGATTACTAAAATGTTTAAGTACGCGATGGTAGTAAATAAGCGAGAAGATATAAATACATTTTACTGCGTCATAATTTCAGGGTATGTTAATTTGCTACATGTTAATCAAGTTTAATGGCCAACCTACACCGATAATTAATTCGCGTTGTTTTATAAATTCCCGTTATGTATAGGTCTAATTACATTGTTAGTTATAACATACCGATTTAATTTAATGAGGATACAGCCAAAACAAAACTGAGATTAACATTTTGTGAAAATTTAAATTTGATTGTAGTTCCCTGCAGAACAGAGAATAATAAGAAAATAAAAATATTATAAATTAACTTGGATGTTATTCAACAGATTTATGTGAGTGTATTTTGTGTTGCCTATATTAAATTTTGTGCTTGCGTTAGTAGATGGTAACATTTAGTAAATAGCTAGACTTCAAGATATATTTATGATTAGCAAGATAGTCCCTCTTAAACCACAAATCTAGCTAATAGTAATATATGCAGTTGAGAAGAAAGTTACTATACGAGATATCCCAACCAAATATATAGAAAGCGAATGGTTACATATTGAAGAAGATATTAAAAATACCGTAATATATGAAATGCTAATAAAGGGTGTTTTTTTTAGAGGGGAGAACTTTAAATTGAAATAAAACACACAACACGAAATGGATCCACGAAATGGATCTGTTAACTGGCCACCTCTTTCGTGCGATTTGACGCCATTAGATTATTTTCTTTTAGGATATGTAAAGTCGCATGTCTACGTCGATAAACCGGAAACAATTGAGCACTTGGAAGCCAACATTCGACGCGTTATTGCCGAAATACAGCCTGATTTACTGCGAAGAGTGTGTGAAAATTGGACCTCCAGATTACGTCATCTACACACCAGCCGCGGCGGTCACATGCCCGAAATCATATTCAAACATAATTGTCATAAAACTATCTTTCAAATAAAGCCAATTTCATGGATATTAAAAACTTCTTTCTGTGTTTTATTTCAATTTAAAGTTCTCCCCCTCTAAAAAAACACCCTTTAGATAGGGATTAAAACTGTGGAATGACCATATTGCTGAAAAAGTTCCAGAGAAACAAAAAGCGTACAAAACACACCTAACACAAACTGGCGACACATCTAGAGAAGTGTACAAACAAAAATACGCAGAAGCTAAAACAACCATTCGAGAAACACATTGTAAAAATTAGGAGAACTGTATCAATAAAATTTAAAGTAATATATACGGATGCCATAAATTTGCATACAAAGCAATAAAACACCTTTACAATGAAAAAAAGACACACAATACCTGGTAAAACATTATGAATACCTGTAGTATGATGAGAACACTGTAGATGAATATGACGAAACCATTAATATAGATAACAGCATAGACGCCATTACTATAGAGAAACTTACTAATATGCTGAAAACTGCAAGAAATAGGAAAGTAGTTGGAGTAGACAGAATTAATATGGAATTTAAAGTACGGTGAATTAACTTTATTTGGTAGATTACTAAATCTAGTAAATTTGTGCTGGAAGCAACATCATATCTCAACCGAATGGAGCTCGGCAAAAGGAAAGTCATATTTAAAAATGGTGATCGATGTGATGCAATCAATTATAAGGGGCGTTACTTGTTGCATTTCGGCTATAAAATATATGCTAGCTTACTAAAAAAAAAAAGGTTACACACAATAGCTGAACCCCTATTGAACGAAAATCAATGTGCCTTTCGAAAAGGTAGATCGTGTATAGATGCTGTAATCAAGCCTAAAATTAATCATTGAGAAAAGGCGTACAACGCGGAAACTCACATAACTTTCAAAGATTGTTCCAAAGCTTTTGATAGGGCTAATAGAATCAAACTATGGACTACATTAGAAAAAAAGGGATCACAAATCATCTAACAAAAGCAGTTTAAAGCCTCTATCAAAACACTAAAAGCAGAATTGACCATAACGATAAAGACAATAAAAATGAAAACATAGCCATAAATCAAGGTGCGCGACAAGGGTGTACATATTACCTATACTTTTTAATTTATACATAGACAATATGCTGACAAAGTGGAAAAATAAAGCACCAATCGGAATTTCTTTAAAAAGAAATCTTTACCTTAACACCATGCTATTTGCTGACGACCAAGTAGTTATTGAATCGGAAGACGATTTCCAAAGAGCAATATATAAATTACATCAAATATCTCGAAAGTATAATTGTAAATTCTCCATAAATAAAATCAAAGTAATGGCATTTAAAGGAAAATACCCATTAAGATCGAAGATTATAATAGATGATCGATGCTTAGAGCAAATAAACCACTTTAGGTACTTAGGATGTGATGTTTTATATGACAATGATAAAGACATCAACAACAAAACCAACACATTTCAATACATATGTGGAACACTAAGGCGTACATTGAAAGGTAATGCTAGTAAGGAAACACAATTAAAATTAGTATTCTACAATGGCTATGCCAATGAAACGTGGGTCGTCACAAATAAATATTTACAAAAAATACAGTCAGCTGAAATGAGGTATCTTAAATCTGTAAAAGGGTGCACATAATCAGACAGAATTTGAAATGAAAACATCAGAGATGAACTTAAAGTCGATAGTATACAACACAAAATACATAATTATAAAACACAGCGGAAACAACATATGAACAGTATGGAAAAAACACGGCTCCCTCGGTGTGCAAATGAATATAGGCTAAAAGGGAACGAGAAGTCGGACGACCACGAAGGAAGTGGAATGTAGAACCGTAACAGGCCTTAAGGCCTACTCTATGAATGATGATGATGATGATGCTGATGATATCCCAACCTTCTGAAAAATAGCTATTAAGCCTTTAATACTAAAGATGAACCAACAATAAAAAATGTTTTGAGCCACCATGGGCGACTCATTGAAAAGGCAATACAATTTCAGTTTTTTTTTAAATTGAACACCTTGTTGTTTTTCTCACACTATCTTCGGCTATGACTTTACCTACACGTGCATGTCATACTTTTGAAATTCTGACTAGTTCAGAAGTAATTACTTTCTTATGGGAAAATGTTACTTACAAGACTATTTTTAAAAAGTCTTTCCTTGTTTTTAAGAATTAAAAAATCTGTAAACGGGTTTAGATGGAACTTTGCGCAAATTACATCAATTTGCAAATATGAAGCAATAAAACTAAATGTTCGTGGAGAAGGCTATTTGGTTTTATTGCTCCCAGGCGAATGAGATTAATATTTCGAGCCCAGTTTCTAGTCCGCCCTCAGGTCCACCGCTTGCGGTCCCTTGAGCCACCACCGTGCTCGAATTGTACGAGTTTCTGTTTCGTTATAAGACATCATACTATTCTGTCCCATTTGTGATGTTTAGTCTGCATCTGTTAGATCTCATTTTCGCCAATGATAAAGCCATAGCTATGTGCAAATTATTACTTTTATATACTTCTCAGTTAAAGCAAAAATACACAAAGTTTATTTTTGAGGTGCTCACCCTGTATATATTTCTCTGAAATGTTCTCGGTTTTATGCCAGATAGACATTTAATATGCATGCAGAATATCATCTTCTTCCAACAAATAGTTTTTGAGTTATACCGCCAATAGAGCGACAGACAAACAAGCAGCCAGATGGAATTAAGAAAACCTGCTTTTCGTCATCTAGGGACCCTGAAACGTGAAGATCTGAAAGAACTTCGGAAAGTGTTTGTCTCGCGATTGTAAAAGCAGTAAAAATTAAGCTGTATCCCCTTAGCCAACGGTCTCTAATTTGTATTCACGCGACCAAAAATCTATTTAATTTTTATTAAGCATATTCTATACCAAAAGAGCATCCTAAAAAGTGAAGGAATCCTTCAGACTATTGTAGAGAGAGCAGGCGATGAACGAAACGCACGAGGAAGGACGACACTGCAATATACGGGGGTTATTTTTCTCAACTTCCGACGCAGTAGATATAAAAAACAAGAATGACCATGGAATATTTATTGCATAGAAAATGTAAGTACATCTCTCCGCTACATTTCTACGTAATCGCCATTTCAATTAAGGTACTTCATCATACTGTAGCATCAGCTTTTCTATGTCCTCTTCAAAGAAGGATGCCACCTGGTCGCTCAGCTAACCGTACACGTTAGTTTTCAGCTCTTTCTTTACTTTTATGCACCATTCTCGCAAAAAGACGTCGCTTATAAACTGTACTCATCTGACGATGAGTTTCGCTGAATTATGCCCTTCAATTTTGAGTCTTCGGATAGAAAAAAGCAAATTACGGCATACTTCGCCCGCCAAGTGTGAACTGCATGCTGCAATCTGTAATTCGCTTTCTTCTGGCTGAAGGCACAGACTCTGAAGGGCAAAATGTGCCAAAATTTATCATCAGATGATTTCAGCTTTATGGACGACGGCTGTGTGCAAGAATGATGCAGAAAGTTAAAGAAAAAGCTGAAATTCAGCGTTAATGTTGATTGAGTGACCAGGCGGCAACCTTCTTTAAAGAGGGCATAGAAAAACTCGTGTCACGATATGATAAGTGCCTTCACCAAAATGGTGATAATCTGTGCTAAATTTATTTTCTTCTGCCCACTTACCTTAGCTTACCTTACCTTAGCTCATAGCGCTACAGCCCTTGAAGAGCCTTGGCCGGTTTTACAAAGGAGTCCGCCATTCCACTCTATGGGTGACTCTTTTCCTCCATCTTCTTATTGTTAATTTCTGATATCATCCTCCACAGACTTTTTGTTTTGGAAGCTGCACTGATAATCACCAATTCTTTGTTTATAATGTTTAAACGCCTGTACTTGCGACATGTCTAATGGCAGCGATCCACTCTTTAGGTGTCTCTTCGTTTTGCGTTATTTTTTTCAATAATATGTGTATTTCCCCTATGATCAGATCTTCACCCGGAGCTTTACTGTTTTTGAGTTATTTAATAGCTCTTCTTACCTCGTTAAAGCTTGGCTCTTTTATTTGGATATCCAGTGCATCAATTTCAATATTATTCTCATTGATACTTTCTTCTCCAGAAGGTTTAATAGGTGCTGAAAATAGTCTTTTTAAGTTTTTAAAATATTATTTTTATTCCCCGTTAACTCTAATTTTTTTCGGGAAAAGGACCGATCTGAGGTCTTGTATTAATAGTTGTTCAATTTCCATTATTTTTGTGTCTCTTTTAATCTCTTCTTTCTTCTACATTCCCGTTTCCCTATCCTTTGTTTCTCCTTGTATTCATTAACCTTGCCTAGTGGACGTGGATTAGCCCTAATGGAAAGACAAAAACGAAATGATTTTGTTATCTCATCACATAAAGACATAATAAATGATGTGAATGTAATAAACAGTTTCCCAACAGGAAGTGACCATCAATTAGTGAGAACAAAGTTAGCAATCAATACTCATAAGAGAGAAGAAAATTGATCAACATAAAGAAAAACGCAATAGACAGAGAAACTATTAAAGATAATCAGGAAAAATACAAACAAGAATTAAGAAGTAACCTATGGTATAGTAACATAAGAGACGAGATACATTAGACAGTATAAATAGGAAAATCACAAACGCAATAATACAATCGGGAAGAAAATCTCTAAACAAGTAAAGGGAAACCAAAACCAAAAAGGAAAAAAATCAGTAAGAAAACTAAAGAACTAATAGACAAAAGAAACGAACTAGCAAAAAAGGACCACGAGGTACAATTGAGTATGCAGATGTCAATAAACTGGTACGTAAAAACATCAGACAGGAGATTACTGAATTTAATAACACTCTAATAAAGAAAACCATAGAAGAAATTAAGAGTCTCAAAGTTCTAAAAAGGAAAATAAACGGCAACATAAAAATAATTAACAAACTAAGAAAAGACGACGAACAAGAGATAATGGACAGAAGAGAAATAATTGAAACCACAGAAAGATACTATAAAAACCTGTATACATCAAAAAAAGAAAACCTCAAACAGTTAGAAGGAGAAGAATAACAAACGTGGGATCAGAGGACATACCCGAAATAGAAATTACAGAAATCGAAACGCAATAAAATACCTCAAAAACAACCGAGCACCAGGAGAAGACGGCCTAATCCGGAATTTCTAAAGTATGTAGATAAGACAATGTTAAAAAGCTTAAGAACACTATTAAACAAATGTTGGGAAGAAAGAACAATACCAGAAGAATGGCACAACGCAGTAATTGTATTACTTCACAAGAAAAGAGATAAGACACGGTTACAGAATTATAGACCAATAAGTCTATTATGCCAAATCTACAAGCTATGGACGAAAATACAGACCAACAGGCTGAACAAGAAACTGACGATTATCAGCCTCCACAACAAGCAGGTTTTCGAAAACAATACAGCACTTTGGACCATCTCCAAACAATACGAAACATAATAGAGAAAACTCACGAATATTATATGGACCTGTACCTGGCTACACGACACACAAACCGAATTAAAGTGGAACGAGGTATACGCCAAGGAGACTCTATCTGCCCAAAACTATTTACCTTAGTAATGAAGGACATATTTAAGAAATTGAAGTGGGAAAACCGAGGTCTAGTTATTAACGGACACAGAAACCTAGGCATTTACAAAGAAAACACTACATAAAATTCAGACCACGCAAGACATATGAAAAGATCTATATTAAACATAACGCTAAAAGACAAAAAGACAATACAATGGATTAGGCAAAAAACAAAAATGGAAGACGTGGAACATAGAATAATGAGAATGAAATGGAGATGGGCAGGCCACATCTCACGAATGCAGCCAATGAAATGGACACGAATAAACAACCGAGTGGAAACCATGGGCAGGAAAACGAAGCGTAGGACGCCCCTTACTGAGATGGTATGACGATATTCGAAAAATTACCGGGAGGAATGGATGACAATCGCGCAGAAAGAGTAACATGGAAAGAAATGGAGGAGGTGTATGTTCGCATGCGGACGCTTAATGCTGATTAAAGAAGAAGAAAAGAAAAACCTTGCTTTGTTTGTCTCTTTGGCCAACTATTTCCATTTTCATCATAAGCAAGGGTCATGTCGTATTTAGTATTTTTGTACTTTTACTGCTTTTCAATCGGCACCTCGCATACTTATTACATCCATTATATGAAAGGTATGCCTCCAGACTATTACCACATGGTCAATCTGGTTTGTAGTACTTGATCTGGTCCCATGTCACTTAATGGATTCTTTTGTGAAGAAAATACGTGCTACTTACTATCATATTCTTATTCACACCTCCATTGTTGTTATAGGTTTGTGTGCACATTCCCTTCTTGTTGCTGGTCTGAAAGCCCCTTCGTGTCCCAATTTTTTTATTCATGTCTCTTATCACCATTTTAACATTATATGGTGCCATGTCATATGTATATTCCAGCTGCTGATAGAAAGCGTATTTAACCTTATCATCTGCTTTTTCAGTAGGGACATGTGCACAAATAACGGAAAGGTAAAAGCATCTAAATGTAATTCTTATTGTGCGTAGTTTTTCGTTTATTGGTTCGAAAACCTAGGGCAATACTCTGCATTTGCTGCTAACTATAAAACCTGTTCCAAAATTATTGTTTGTATTGCCCTCTATAGAACACTGTAATAACCAGAGTGTCTTCCCATAGCATCGCTTGCAGTGCTATTCATTTTATTTGATACCTTTTAAGTTGGTCTTTCAGTCTGCTTAATGCTCCTGGTCGGTACAAACATTATATACATTTCGCTATCCCTAAATAAAATTTCTCTCTTAGCTTGCCTTATAATATATTTTTACAGTATGAGGTCATAAACCCTATCCAGCCCTCCTCCTTTATCCAGGCTTTAAACCGGCAACGCCAGCCATAGGGTTGGTAAATCCACCTAGTAGCTGACGCAGGCAAAGTTTTTTTCGATTCATTACAGATTTATATTTGTATATAGTTTTGAAAAAAAAAAACTATTTTCAAAACTACTTACTTTCGGTGTAAGACATGCTTAATAAATTATGGAGAATTAAAAAATCAATCGAACAGTATACAAAGATTCGGGTATTCGGTGTCTTCCATTTAAAAAATCAGTTCTGGTTTCTTAGCGTTCCCAAAAATCAGAAAAATAATAAGTTAATCATGTATAATATCGACTTTTGCTCGAATCAGCACAAATTAGAGACCATTTTCTCCAAATTCTAAAAATAGTTCTTTAATTGCCGTACCTATTAAATTATTATTAGTGACTATTCAACTCAGTTAACTATTCACCAATCATAATTTAGTATTTATGTCATTTGCCACCAATCAGGGTAAAATTGTGCAACAATTCCGCTAGCGGAGATTTAATGACAATTTTTTTCTCTTCCTGTGACATTTATTTAACTTCCTGTAAAATTAATCAAATATGATATTGGAAATGTCAATTTTGACAAACAATTTATTTTACGTCAACAGATTTTTATTTTCAAAGAGGACGTGATAAAATTGATTAATTACTAAGAAATGTCAATTTTGTTCGTTGAATAGTCCTTCAAATGCCGCTTGCAGCCGACGAATTGCATGAATTTTTGTCAAAGTGTTTATTCGTGCTTATTGCTTCAAAATTGGTCTCGTGCTGTCGCACTCGACCAATTTATATCGAAGCAATAAACACTCATACACTTTGACAAAAATTTTCGGCAATTCGTCAACCGCTCGCGGTATTGTATATGAAAATTTCAGGGTGGTTCAAAATATTTTGAAGTTGTAGAGCTAATTCTTCTTTATAAGTTCATCACTATATCACACTATATCTTTAGTAGGATGGGGCACCCAGTATATGATTTTATACTGCACCGGCACACCATTTACTTAATACTAAAACAGAATATTTATGGAAAAATATACAAGCAGGACGATTCTACGAATCGTAGAAATATTATTATTAGTCAACCAAATATGTAAATATAGAGATATTTTGTTTGTTATCAAAATTACCTTTCACATTACATGCTCAAATATAGTACGATCAAAAATTATTTTCATCTACTATGGCTGTGGAATAGTTCCTAATTTATGAATGCAACTATGTATAACTCACTTAAAATTCAAACATCAAGCTTTTACATTTAAATATAAACATAGTTGCATTTATAAATTAGGAACTATTCCATAGTCATACTAGATGAAAATAATTTTTGACCATACTTTATTTACTCTTTTGAACGTCAGATTGACCTAACCTCTAAATTTGTATTAATATAAATGGCTATGTACGTTTGCTTTATAAAATTTCCCGATGTATCAATTATGTTCTGTTAATTATTTCTATACTAGCTCAGTAATTCTTTTTAAACTTAAGAACTCTCATTCAGGTTAGGACGTACATTTGTATGATTGAAATCAATTTGTAACTACCTTTTCTGTTCAAACTCAAATTTTCTGGCAGAGTAGATTTCTTTAATACAAATTTTAAGTTGACAGTTTAGTGAATATATGAATTCAGCAGTAGCTTTTGATATTAATTATTAGCTTCTCTCAGATATTATAAATTACTAGCAGTCCAGTGAGACAAATGTCTCATTTAATAAAAAAAAACGACCGTTTTGCAAATAGAACGCGTATTCACCACACGTACGTATATGACGTCATTGTTGGTAGCAAACTACCAGTCGTATTCGCCTTGATAAAATTTGCCTAGAATCTAACCTAAAAAGTTCGGATTAGGATAATTACGATAATAATTAGTGTTAGAGACTCAAATTCGGTTCCTGACCTGACATGACCATTCCAAACATCTAACTTTAATAACTTTTTTCTCTATCTCTTACGGTTTGGCTGCTGAAACAGCGTCCCGGACGGACAAGTCTATTATATATATGGATATGAGTAGATTTATTTTTCATGAATCTTACATTTCAGATGATGTTTGATCCAGTCTCCAACATACAATAATGTTCAAACTTTTTATAAAACTCTGGGCTACTTTGAAGGATTCGTAACAGTTAAAGCGCGAACTCCTACAAGTGCACAGTAGTTCTACCAGTTATCTGTACCAAATGGAGGATGCTGGTACTCACGAACATGTAAATGCCAAATGACACATTTGAATTATTTTATTATCAGTTTAATTGGCAAATGTCCTCTCATTTTGGAAAAAACACCATTTTATTGTAAAATAACAAATTTTTTTAGGCAACCAGCCTAGGTACCACGATTTTCGTAGCAACAAATTTTAAGCATATCAAACATTATTTTATAAAATGTTCCAGAAATATGCTAGGTTAATTTTTGTAAATAGTATAAAATAGCATTGGTTTTGATAATATTTTCCAAACAGTATTAAAAATAGTGTTAGTCTTTATTTGAACAAAATGTAATGAGAGTAGGCTTGGAAACAATGTAAAACAATATAAAATCGAAGATAAACAATTGGGGAGAGAAAGTGAAGGTGTTGTTTATTTGGCTTGCTTTTCCAATCAATAATTGTTAAATTGTGAATTAATACTCTTTTCCCAATTGAGTGAGTTTTAAAATTTGATTCGTAGCAGAAGTTTGAAAAAGTGTTTGATCTGTGCATCGGGTGTTATCTTGAATTTCGGTGGCTGTTTTGAACATTATATCAAATTAGTTGGAGGCCCTGGAAGCTGGAAGTAGGCAGTGCCCTTCATAGAAAGCAGTGGAGCCCTAGGTGTGGGCAATAGCGTGAGCTGGAAGCAGTTATAGTGTCGCAGCATCGAGCTACAGGAGTCGTTCTGCAGAGCGTTCAGAAGCTTGGATCGGTAGGCCAACGGAGAAAAACCGGGCTTATCATCGTGGGATTTGCTAGGAACTCAAGTTAAGCCCAAATTTTCATTCCAAATGCAACACAAAGGTCAGGAAAATTCACCCTAAAAGATTGAATTTAGTGAATTTCTTGGTGAAGTCAGTTTTATGGGCACTTCCGGCACAAGCGTCTTGTGAGTGTTTTGTGTTTGTGACGTGTATTTACTTACGGCAATTGTTATCACCTGGGCAACGCTTTAATTCCGTAATCACAGATAATTGTCGAATATAACGAACTTGTTTTTGTGGATTGTGAGATCGGATCGTCATATTTGAGATAATTCTCCCATTAGTTAAATAATATCTTGTATGGTAGCTATCCCATTAGTTAAATCACCGTTATATAAGGTATTTACTTTTAATTATTAAAAATAACACCACGATAATTGATCTGATAGGTAATGTATTTCTTCTAATTTATCCAAATTAAAATAATACTTGCTAGGATGTAAAGACCCGACCCATATGAAATAAAAGTAATTTATGGAAATAAATATACAACTCACAACAATTATAATTATTAAACCATAACGATATTTATGTTTGTTTTTCTACATTAGAACTTCAAATGCCAGAGCTGCACTTACGTTCATTTTCGTTCTTACGTTAGTTATGTAAATTCTACGTTTATACTACCTAAGTTATACTCGAGCTTCTATCTTATATAATCAGCTGCGTGGCTTCTTCCAAGTTTCGATCTTTCCAAATGTCAACTTTCTATGTATTTTAGTCACAAGCATTCTTTTCTAATGCAGTATGCTTTATTAATGTTCTTTTCCCTTCAGGTCATATAGCTGCTTGTGAATGCATTTGCTGCTTGTACATGCCTTGACTGCTTCATCGAACTACCTACCTTGTTATGAGAACGAACAAAAATCTGCTTCTATCGCCACTTTCCAATGAAAAGAAGTTGGGTAAATTTAGTCCCTACTGTCAGAGTTATTTATTAATTGCAAGCTAAATTATATAACATTAACGCAAATGTAGTATTACACTAGCAAATATCGATAAAAGTAGCTGCCATCGCAATATATTTGGGGATAAGTAATCAAATGCTGTCATTTCTACAACTTACAATTGAAAACGAGACGTTGAAGATGATTTCAAAAGATTTTGTTAGTGGCATTTTAAACTAACTGAAATAAGTCCACTATGATTATCTGCTAATCACCGCTCTTATTTTGTTTTGTTTTTATTGCTTTTACATTGTGGTATGTTTTCTATTTTTGATATAGTTACACCTATTGTAATATAATTTTGATAAATTTTGAAACGCTCTAAGTTATATCAATTCAATTTTATATTTTTATAGATATGAAATTTAAATTTTCGAATAAAATATAATGGCAGAAATAAACCTACATACATTTTAAATCCAACGTTTATAATCATAGAATACAGGAGCACTAAAAGCTGCGAAATTGCTCTGAAATGTAATTTAAATTTGACAATCGCAAATCATCAGGTGTAATGTAGAGTTCTCTCAAAAGTCATGTTTGTAGTATGCTTGCATGATATCAGCACATTGAAATTTCAGCAACGATATCTATTGTTACCACACAATAGCCGTTCCTTATTAGAGACAAGTTGATAAGATTATTGCCGTTTTTGCTTAACAGGTGTGCAGAATTGTACATTAGTGTTAATTGACTGGATTGGGCTATGATACTCTTTCATAATCTGCGGATATATTAGCCGCTTTAGTGTTTCACGATAATACATTTCTGTTTTAGGTAAAATAACACTTGTCACTTATTATGTGGCCGTTTAGCTGTTTCAATTCTTTTCAATTGGAATACGTACAAAGAAAATAATTCTTGCCCCTTTAATAATTATGTTATAGAAAAGATGGGCCGTTATTAATGTTTTTGAATTCATTGTTATTTATTGCTATTTTTTAAAATTAACGATGCCCCTAATCAAAAACTATTAATAACTTCAATAGCGCCGTTACTTTTTGGTATAAGCAATTGCCATTGCATTTAATGTATATATTTTTTTGTCATTAAGGAGCATTTGGGCAAACACTGTTCTGCATTTTTGTCTAAAATTATGATTCTCTTAATTCAGATAAATGCTATGAGTCTTTGTTTTATATGCAGTATTATGCATTAAACGAAAGTCTTATTCTCTAATAACAAAAGTGAAAATTGAAGAAAAGGATATAAATAAGGGGTCTTTTCATGTTATTAAACCACTCTGTAAAGTTTCAGGTGTTACACAGAATCATTTTTCATTACCACTGTCTTTCATTTCTTACAAACTGATTCTTTATAGCGCTTTGAAAAATTGTGAATTTAAGGTGAATGAATAAAAAATGGTCCAATGGGATTATGTTCTAGAGATCACAGAGAACCTTCTGGATCGCATAGCAAATTGATGAGTCGTTTGTTATAAAATTGACGCATACTATCAAGTTCTCTTCTATTGTATGGCAAGTTGCTTCAAAGCATTCTAAAGTAAAAGTGCCCACTTTATAATCCGTTGTGCAGTTGGCTTTTAATATTAACTAAAATTTCACCTCGATATCTCTGGGCAGGATTGATTTAAAAATATTGCACCAACTAGACGTCTTTGATACACAGCAACGCAGACATCAGTTTTCAAACGATGCAAAAAAGTTTCACGAAAAATGAGTGGGTGGGTTTTATGTACAAAAGATTTCCATATTCTGTGAATTGGTGTATTAGAATGGAACCACGTTTCATCTAGGAATAGGTTCACATTGAATTAATGGTTGCTGGTTGTAAAATTAGCAAGCACTAAACCAATAGGAATAATGAATATATCTGCTTATACAGTATCCGGCATAAATTTGGACACATATAGAAACAGTTTTTATTATCTATATTTATCAGAAAATTTTATTCTTCATAGAAGTCCATGCAACTAAAAATGCACTTGCCAAAATTAAACATCTCCTTTCGTATACAGGAGAGTTTTGAAAATATAAAAATGGTATGAGAGTAAAAGTTCCCTTATTTTTGAAATTACACAAAAATATTATTTGGATTATTACACACAACTGTCACATGACTGATATCATCCAATGAGGACCATGCATTTTTTTAAAATCGACCAAGCCCGAAATGGTTACCTGATAAGCACCCTAGGGAAACTTATCAACCGATAAGCTATCTAGTGCTAATTATTAACCCCGTAGATGGTATCATAATTAGAAATAGAAAAGCAAGAAACAAGCAATTTCAGTTTTTTGGAATTATTAGATCAATTTTAAATCATAAGTCGTATATGGGTTGTGTGCAATAATCTTCAAAATATAAACGCGGGCGATACACATATAATTTTACCCGTGCCAAGAGTCATCGTGCTGGTTGTCCTTAGAAAACTGCCCTCGGGACAGTTTTCATTGCAACCAGCACTCGACCCTTGGCATGTGCAAAATTATCGGTAAGTATAATTCGCCCTTGTTATATTACTATTGAAAAGTTGTATCTATGCATGTATGATCGGTAACTTCATTTTACCACGCGGTGTAGAGGTTGGTGCTTGATACCCTTAGGTCTGGCGATACAATGCTCAACTTGTCCCGGATTCGGGTTACAGAGTTGGAGCGTGCCTTTTGTGCGCAGCAACCATTGTGTGAAGTGTGTGTCTTGGTGTTGTGTCTTAGGTCTGTGGTTTTGAGTAAAGCACAGTTAATTTGGTGCCCACCGTGAATGGTCTAACCGAACCCGATTCCAAACGCCAAGTCTGCAGAAAAATTCCGGCCCCGACGGGATTCGAACCGAGGACTTGCTTAATGCAATACTAGCGCCTTCCTAACTGCGCTACCCGGCTTCGTTGGAAAAGTTGTTTATGCTTAAAATAATATGTCCATTATGAGGTTACAGCCACCTACTTCGAAAAACAATTTTCACTGGTCGTTAGTTAAGAACTAGAAAATTACGTTAATCCAAATTAGTGGTATCCGAACATCAATAACAATTGTAATTTTTAATTGAAATGATGTAATAAACATTTAGAAGAAAAATCCATGAAGGAGTTGGGTCATGTTTCTGATTTCTATCATTTTTGCATTGGTGTTAATCCCTAGTTCTCAAAAAAGTTAACATTTTTTGACACCCTGTATAAAAATGTTTTGTAAGACATATCAAAAATAAAACGGTTTGTGTTTAAATTTTGAAGGAGAAACAATTTATTTATGACAAACTCCACGATACCTACTAATATCTAAAGAAACGAATAAAAGAAGCTGCATTCGAGGCTGTAGGCGAGAGGGAAAAAGTTAGGAAAAGAAACCTAAACATGAGTGCAAACAGGATGTAGGCATGGAGGTAACAAGGAAAAAAATATACAAAAAACGGCTAGCATACTGACTTGTGGCGTGCTGACTGACAAGAAGAGCAAGAAAGTGAAAAAACTAATAACATAACAGTAGAACGACGGATGGAAAGGCGAATTCCAACATATGTTGCTATGGATATGCTCTAATAATTATTAATTCGCTTTCGGGGTTGTTTATAAAATTAATTTAGACTTATTAAAATATGCTGTCTTGAATTTCTATTGAAATGATGTAATAAACATTTAGAAGAAAAATCCATGAAGGAGTTGGGTCATGTTTCTGATTTCTATCATTTTTGCATTGGTGTTAATCCCTAGTTCTCAAAAAAGTTAACATTTTTTGACACCCTGTATAAAAATGTTTTGTAAGACATACCAAAAATAAAACTGTTTGTGTTTAAATTTTGAAGGAGAAACAGTTTATTTATGACAAACTCCACGATACCTACTAATATCTAAAGAAACGAATAAAAGAAGCTGCATTCGAGGCTGTAGGCGAGAGGGAAAAAGTTAGGAAAAGAAACCTAAACATGAGTGCAAACAGGATGTAGGCATGGAGGTAACAAGGAAAAATATACAAAAAACGGCTAGCATACTGACTTGTGGCGTGCTGACTGACAAGAAGAGCAAGAAAGTGAAAAAACTAATAACATAACAGTAGAACGACGGATGGAAAGGGGGATTCCAACATATGTTGCTATGGATATGCTCTAATAATTATTAATTCGCTTTCGGGGTTGTTTATAAAATTAATTTAGACTGATTAAAATATGCTGTCTTGAATTTCTATTTACTTGATCCAAAATAAATGGTAGTATGCCCTTTAAGTATTTTATTTATCTGCAATTTATTATCAAAACGCTAGCTCAGTAGAACAATTAATTCTATTCCCAGGGGTGAATTGCTAATAGTTTGTAATTTTTACTTGATCTGGTGTGCCACGTACACCTGAATTAGTTTCAATACACAGTAGTTATTGTATGCAGTATGTCAAAACCTACAAAATGGTTCGTATCGCGCAGTCAGCGTTGTTGACTTTAAAATAATCAAAATTGTGAACATTTGCAGAGGTTTTTATTCAAATCGTAGCACTTTGGCGGTTATTATTATCATTTGTTTCAGGCATTAATTTGTTACATAACGTCAGAAGGGACGCCGACTAAATCTCGCAATTGTTTTTACTTTCCCCTAGCCTCAAATTCGGTAAATGCTTATAATTTGAATTGCGCCTTCGCTCGATGCTAGGATATGCTTGAGTCTTGATAAGCAAGGTCTGGTCTTGTATGCACACGAATTTCCCGATCCTAACACTGATACTTTTAGGTTAAAACAGTACCCTAAAATTTGGTGTGTTCTTCGCAATGTTTGGAAAGGGGCCCCAGCTGGTATCTTCCTCTGGAACGGTTTCCTCCGGTGTTTTTGCTGTTGGTCGGTCTCCTGCACTCCTGCCTGATGCGTCGCAGTAGAAATCCCTGGCTTTGGACCCTATTTCTGGCCGGAATTCAATATCGGAATCCTGATGTGATCGGCTGGCAATAATCGTCGCAGGTGCTTTAGGTGAAAATGTAATGTTATATTGCGGAAAATCCCACAAACGTTTTCGCATAAACTTCAACACTTGGTCAACACAATGATACACTTTTTAGCTCGAAATATTTTAATTTATTATATAAATACTTTAGTTGAAGTGGAGCACAAAACTACATGTTAAGCTTAATTTAATTATTCATTTGTTTTCCTTTATTTCTGTTATTAAAATCAAAATCTAATCTATTACTATGGTTACCAAGGCATCGGAAATTGGTTTTCATCAAATTAAATACATTATGGAAATGATTTTGATTACAAATTATATATACAAATTTCTTATAACTAAAATATTGTCCATATATTAATTTTTTAAAAGACCTCTTTGCGCCACAAGCACGTTATATTAGTTAGTCTGATCTATTTCACTCGAGTTAATTGCACTGATTATTTTATAGAGTTCATTTCTTAATAATTGCTTTTCCCTGTCCTTCTGTCTGCTTTTCAAAATTGCTATTTCCTATCTTTCTACCTGCCTTCTAATTTGTTCTTTGCAACGTAATATTACTTTCTTCTGGCTTCCTATACCTTTTTTAGATTGCTCACAATTTCCCTGCTTAGCTAAATTGAAATCTACGCTTCATTGACATGCACTTCGCAAACCTTTTTGTGACTATTAATTTCTTTCGGCTCGGCCATTCATTCTGCACAAACCTAATATTTAATTCATTTGAACGTCAACTTCAACCCTGAGAAAAACAAGCTTCGCCCTTTGCTTTCTTTACTCAATTCAATTATTAATACTGGCATCTCTTTTCCAATGCATTTACTGATTGAAATTTAATATTAGTATTGCAGTTACATAAAACACCCCAACTCTGTGCTTATTGACTTGTTTCTTAAATTGTACTGCAAGTAGAATCGGGTCGTGGGCCTAAGACCATCACAATATATGAACTAGTGAATCACCCGAGCTATGCTTCGGTTCGCTAATTTTAGAGAGATTTATTAATGTAGAAAAAAGGATGCATCGGCCGGGAATCGAACTCGGGCAGGCTGCCTGGCAGGAGAGCATCACTGAACCAACGATGCTTCGTTGAGTAAGGCGCTGCTATATTGGCATATGAACATTAAGGGTTTTATAATTTAATTTTACTTTACTTTTCGTATTTTTTTAAATAAAAACCGGCCTACGATCTAAATCTAAAAATTAGCAACATTTTAAGCCATCATACAATTTAATCGGTTCAGTATCTTCGGAGGAGATAGCGAAAAAACATACAAACATACAAAGAAAGAAACCGCCGATTTTATGGTATAGGATAGGATATATCGCAGGAAGAAACCCTACAATGAAAGCAAAAAAGTGGAAAACTACCTCAAATCACTTCTAGCACAACAAAAGATTGGAATTTCTGGATGAATGTACACTGTACAGTAACATAACACGAGGACGAGGATAAAATTGCAATATCTGAGGAAGATGTAAAGAGTCACAAGAACCCGGAAGGAATTACTCTTGAAGTAATCAAATGTGAATCCTAGAAACTACACCCCATAATGAAGATCATGTTGCAAAGAATGGGCGACAAAGGACTGGTACAAAGATAACAAAGTAAGGTTGACATGAACTAACCCAAAACCTTAAAACAATAAAGGGTCTTCTCTAGGGATGCTCCACGTCACTTACCCTAATTAAGATATATTTAAAACCAACACTTAATAAAAGAAAAGAAAATACGAAATCGATTAGAGAAGGCAAACAAAAACAGCGGTAAACAAATTGGAAACAAAGGGTGTAACTCTGCTTCCTCATTCCTACTGTGGTACTAACCCACTGTTACAAATCGTATTGACAAAATACGTTTCGTATGCCTTAATATTTAAGTAATTATTTGCCCTGTTGTTTGTCAGCTAACTCAGTCCACAGGAGAACTCTTAGCTTTAAGTCGAGGTTACGGATAATCAATGCAACGAAGTTCCGGTCGCTAATCTTACCACATCTTAAGATCTGAAACTAAACACTCCACACTTCCATTCCAATAGAAGCCAATCGGTCTACAAAAAGTAAAATACAGAGGCATATAAAGCAAAGTTCAGGGCTCCATTCACCGTTAAAGGCGTACTGGGTGATGTGGTTAACATCACGCCTTGGGTGGGCCGCTCACCAGTTGCCATATGTGGGGATTGCACCACATACCGTGGTACCGCATCCGAGCTTCCTAGCCGCTCGGTCACATTGGCGGTATATTGATATGGAATGCTCTAATCGAGTCTCTAATATTACTATTTAATTAATTAGATTGTAAGTTAGAGCAAAAATCCAATGTACACAATGCTATGTTTAATATTTTACTGTGTACGGAACTTTGCCTGTAATTCAATTTTTGGGCTGATTAAATATGAGCTGTACTTAATTTACTTATTCAAAATAAATGGTTGTATGCTCTTTTAATATTTTATTTACCTGCAATTAATTATAAATGAACGCTAGCTCTCAGTAAAGCACAAACTCTATTAATCTCAGTTGTGAATTACGAATTATCTGCTACGGTCCTGTTCACCGCATTTAGTTCCAATGCGCGGTAGTTAATTGTTTGCAATGCCGTCAAAAATCTACAAAATGGAGTACGTATGCAAGTCTGCGGTATTTGTTGTTTAAAACCAGTGTAATTATGAGAATTCGCACGGTAAATATGTAAATCTTTGCACTTTGGCGGTAATTAACAGCTTCTGTTACAGGCATTAATTTTTTCCGTTAAGTCAGATGGACGCGGCCGGAAATTTAGCAATTGTTTATCGGACGCTTCCTGCGGCTTCAATTCCTTCGCATAACCTCAAATTTGGGAAACCGCTTATTTTTTGAACTGCGCCTTCGCTGTGGCCGTGGAAATGTGTGAATATTCAGTAAGACCTCCTCTCATATGTACGTCGAAATCCAACCGCACACTCTTATATTTTAGGCAAATTTGGGTACCTTATATTCTGCGGCTTCCAACGATGCTCGGAGACGACTTGTTGGTTGCGGCTTCTGGAACGGCTTTTCCCGCTGTAGCTGTTGTCGGAGGCACTCCTGCAATGCTGCCCACAGTGTTGCAGTACAGACCCCTGGCTTAGGATTGTTATCTTCGCCGGATACAGTTGTCGAAATCTCGAGCTGGATCGGCTGGTGAATCTTCGGGAAGGCCAGTCGTATTTTTTTTATTTTTATGTGGGGGAAACCTCCACAAACGATACCACACAAACTTAAACACTTGCACAATAAAATGGTAAACTTTTTTACTTGTAAAATGCTCGTTTATTATATTAAAGGTATCATTAAAGTGGAGCACAATTCTTACACCGTCAATCTTAATTTGTTTCATTTGTTCTCTTTTCCCTCCGTTATTAAAACAACTTAGAATCTATCGCTATGGTTACAATACAAACGGAAATAAGGTTTGGTTAATTTAAATACATTCTAGAAAAAAGTTTGATAACATAGTTTTAAATCTTCAAATTTCTTACAAACTAAATTTATTGTCTGTTTCTTAGATTTAAAAATTGTTTTTTTGCGCCACACACACAAACACGTTATATTATTTGCTCTGATTTTCACAACCGTTCAATGCACTGATTATTTTAAGAGTTCCTTGCTTCTCAATTGCTTTCTTCATATTCTCTTGCCTGCTTTCTAATTGCCTTCTCATGTCCACCTGCCTGCTTTTTCAGATTGCTCTTTCGCAATGTATTGTTATCTTATTCTGGCTCCTTTACCTTTTTAGAATCCTCACCAATTTCACTGACTAGCTTTATTGAATTCTACGCTTCTTTTAATTGCACATAGCTAACCTTGTTTTGATAAAAACGGTGTTGTTTTTCACATTCAAATGCACTTATGATTCGCGAATTTGCCCCAGCTCTTGGCGGCCCCAAAAAGAGACCACCGGTACCTTCAATGAGGCTAATGACCCCGTTTTTTTCGCGAGCAATTTTTGTCTGCGAATTGCCATCAATTGGCGACGCAATGCGCTGGCGCTAAAAATTCCTTATTTCAATTCAAACAAATCAAAGAGATACATTTATATATCTAAATATATAAATTTATTTTAATGAAGAACGTAAACACATTAGAAGAAATTAAGAACAGGTTGGAACAAACAAGGGAGTATATTCTATGGGAGAGATGTGCAAATACAGCGAAATGAAGAGCCATCATTTCTTATCAGCTGTTGTTCAGTTCTGTAAAACAATATTTGTAGTAAGCCAATTACTGACCATGCCATGACTTTACTGAAACGAAAAAAATTGAAAAATATAGGTATATGTAGCAGTCTAAAGTCCTGCCTCGTTTTGAATAACAAGGATGTTGGAGGTATTACCAGCATTTATTTTCTTTCTAACCCAATGACGGAACTTAATTAAATAGAATCTTCCTATAAGGATTTTACATGAAAAACCATTTATATTTTTGACAAATAAAACTAATACAATCTTTTTTTATATTTGTTCGTTAATATAGTAATTGATGCACTAAGTGTGCAATTGCAGCTTTCTGGTAGTAAAGGTGAAGCATCTATTTTTCACACTGTACCTGTACCTAGAATCACTTATGCAGCTTTGATGTGTTGGTATATGACTAAAACTGTATAAAATACAAGATTATGCAAATTACAAAAACTGGCCTGCTTAGCAATAACGCGAGAGTTTGGCAAAAAACCCTCACAACCTCATTGAAAAGGGTATATCGAATGGAAATAGAAGAACTTGATATTGATGTTTGGCAACATACATTTCACCAAATACATGAAAACTTTGTTTTATAAATTAATGAAAGGCCATTCAAAGTAACGAAGAGGCAATTATAGCCACATTAAATTAAGAAGTTTGGTATACAGGTGGATCCTAAATTGAAAACGGGACTGGTATAGAAATGTACAGTGTACGAGCAAGCAATGCTATCAGCATAAACTTAAGATGTTTTGCAGCAGTATTCCAGACCAGAAGTCCTGTACACGTAAGAAAATTCACAATCTTACAGACAGACAAACACTGATGCTGAATGACATAAGAAACTATTGCAGCTAGGAAAACCCAACAAACCTAGTCTATATGGGTGCCAGTTTAATAGTGATAAAAAGCAACGACATAGCTCACAGGTTAGCAGCTAGCACAACAGTTTATAGAACAAAAAGATACAATAAAGAGCTTTACTGGGTAAAGTTTCTCTGAAAGTTCTGTGAAGAAGAGAATAACATTTCACTTTAGTGAAACAGAAATTGTTACATTCATTTGGCTCCATTTCGTAAAGCTATGCGCTTGGCTGCCGTGAGATTTAGCACGGTCACTTAGTAACTTCTTTTGGCATTTAGATGTTCTAGTGTCATTTCGTTGCAATGTGGTAAAATTGCTTATTAGCCTATTTTGTTTTGGTTGTCATGTAAACTGTGACGAGCTAAAAATAAACTAGTTTGCAATCTTAATGGAGTAGTGTCTGGCCTTTAGAAGTGGATTTAGAAAATTGAAATTGTTGTGGTTTTCCTTTACTTTTCCCAAAAATCGTGGATGTAAATGAGAATTGTAGGTCTTAGTGAGCCAAGCCGTAAAGACATGTGTTTGTAATTTGGATGTACACAGTTTAATTCCATTCTAGATGGTGTTCGATTATGCTATGCGGTACTGGAGACAGAATGTTGAGCCGATTTACGTCAGTAGTGAGTAGAGTTTAGGCACTTCTCGCTTGTACGTTAATGGCGTACTATTGTTTCAGGGCTTTTTATTTTTGGTTTTATAGATTTGCATAATGCTGTATTTCTATATTTTCGTGTTTGAAGATTTTCGGAAATTGTATGGAAGGCTTCCTGAATTACTTCTGCGTTTTTCCAATTTATGGATTTAGTTGCAATTATGGTTCAGCTACGTTGGTACCATTCCAACTAGTACTTAGACGAGATTGAAGCTGGTTTCCTTAATTGACGTTGGATACAACACATAAACTACTACCTGTATTTTGAATAAGTATTTTTGCCGCAATTCAAAAAAGTGTCGGCGGGAATGAGTATATGAATTGACGAGAGTGACTTATATGTGTATTTTCTGCGTACCTTGCACTTTGATAAATTTACCTTTCAAACTGAATTACATACGTGATGCTGTGAATGCAGCGTGTACATACCGTGTGTGTAATTTATTTACAAGTAGTGAAAATAAATGTCACTTGAAATGCGCCGCATTTATGTATTCTTTCTTTCTATGACAGTTTATAGCTAATTAAAGAGCCTGCGTCTAGTGAGTGTAGCTTTGATATAATTCCTTTATGTAAGTTACGATTACCATACGAGGGATGTACACTGTACAGTATTTGTTGTCCCTAGCATAGATGGCTTTGGAATATGTTACACCACTAGGCGGTTACTAAACCGCACCTGTTTTGTTATTTTATTGACAAACAAACTGCCAAATTTGATTAGTCGAGCTGCAATAGTTTCAAAGTTGTACAAGTTGATAATAGTGGTTGCACGAAGATTTTGGGAAATGGAAAAAGTGAGCTTCATGCTGTCATCGAGTACAAACAACAAAGTATGGAGTGGCGTCATCCAGGATCTCCCCCTTCACGCAATTTCGTGTACAGGCTTCAGCGGTCAAGAAAGATAATGGCTACAGTTTTTTGGGATACCGAAGGAATGTTACTGGCAGATTTTTTGGAACGTGGCAACACAATCACTGGTCAATATTATGCAGCATTAGTTACAAAACTTCGTGATTGCGTTAACGAAAAAAGAAGAGGAAAACTGCCACACGGAATTCTCCTTCATCAAGACAACGCCCAAGTTCATAAGAGCCTTATTTCTATGAACGCAATTCATGACGCTCGGTTTGAAGTTATTGAGCATCCACCCTACTCTCCTGACTTAGCTCCCAGTGATTTTTATTTATTCACAAAGGTAAAGAGAGTCTTCGCGGAACAAAATTTGAGAGCGATAAAGCTGTTATGGTAGCAGTGCAAGACTTCTGTGATCAAGACTCCGAGTTTTTCAAGAAAGGCGTTGCTATGCTTGAACATAGCTGGAATCAGTGTCTTCACGTTCAAAGGCATCATGTTGAAAAATAATGTTGTATTCTATGCTAGGGACAATAAATACTGTAAATCCCTCGTATCACGTCCAACTTAGATTCGCGAGCTGTTAAATAATCAAATTGATGGCATCCGAATTTGGTTTTGTTCATTTGAGTGTTAACTTACTTCTTCCTCCTGTGTAGCTTAGCCCACCCGTTGAACGCTATTAGTTAAGGAATTGTTTCAAGTATTCACAGCTCGCTTACACTGAAGAGTTGTAAGATGATCGTTAATTTATTCTATTGATATTGTGTATTTTAGAGCGTTCAACGGTGACAAAATGCCCAATAATGCTTCCATGGATACCATCCGAGACTTCTTAGAAAAACTGAGTTCTCTGCATGAGGGCTACAACACAAACGAGAGCACAATAGCTCTACAATGCTCCAGTGTAGGGAATGTTGAATCAAACCTAAGGAAAATACGGTTATATGAACATAAGTATCTAAATAGCTACACAAAACTACAAATTTTGACAGAAATTAGCAAGTAAAGTTTCGAGAAATGTCAAAGTAAAATACTAACAATTTAATCTTAAAATATTCAAATAGCATGACTAGCAGCAATTTCACTACTCATGTTATAATGTTTATCTAACACTTCCTTGTTATGACGCTATGGTTGAATTATATACAGATTGCGGCAGGCACCTAGGACCATATCAAAAGCAAGAGGACCTTACATGTGGCCGTAATTGTATTTAAAAATCGAATATATACCTTGTATTTATATTTATAATGATCCTAACGACCTACCGCTATCGTACATTGATTGTTCGTTTGTTAAACGGCCACATGTAAGGTCCCCTTGATTTTGCTATGGACCTAGTTGCCTGCCGCAATCTGTATAAGCCACACATGACTTTAAGGCTACTATAATAACCCACTCCATGTCACTTTGACTTTGAATTTTCCCAGCTGTCAATCCAAAATGGATGCTGTTTTGGTATTTATTGAGTTGTATACAATTTTGTTAAGGCACGTGTGTGTTATTACAAATAATGCACTTGAGAGAAGACCCCACTCGGCCTGGAGGTCTCGAGGGTTCAACTTTTCTCAGGTGACTTGTCTATATCTATATCTATATAAATAAAAATCAATTACCGCATGTATGTTACATCATCACTGGAAAACGGCTCGACCGATTTGACTCATTTTTTTATGTTAGTAATTGTCCGGACAAGGTTTGTATGAAAGAAAATTTTGAGAAAATCAACTGGAAAAGTCGGAAAATTTTAAAAATCAAAAAGATGATTTTGTATGGTATTTTTGTATGGGATGTCGTATGTTTTCGTTCCTGAATGGCTTTTCGAAGAGAAAATTGGGAAAATCGGATTGGAAAGCTCGGAAAATTCGGAAAATTGAAAAAAATCTAATTTTTTTTCAGGATGGAAAAACCGGAATAGAACAATGGAAAAGTCATGTTTCAAAACATACACGCGTAGGTTTATGTAATATTATGCCCGGGCAACGCCGGGTAGGTCACAGCTATGATGTATATAAGGTATAATGAAGGATGTTTCGAAATTCAACCCCTGTTCAGGGTGGAGCTTGTAGTGGACTGTATGAATTTATTTTAGACAAATTACAGGATATGTCGTAGGGGTGCAGGAATTAAAAAGGGTGCAACCCAACGGTCTCGTGCGGTCTCACACGAGATGATGTAACAAAAGACCTGGGGTCCGTTTGGGCAGCGTGAACACAGTGAAACAAGAGTTTAAACTGTATTAATTTAATGACTAGTTCTTTTCTATTTATACATATAAAAATACTGACTTAGCTTACAAAGTTTAATATTTGCCCTAGTTCAAGCTGTTATTTCTACGTGCGTGTCTAATTTCATAATAAACAAACTTGCAGAGTGCAGAATTGCAGGCTGTTCACCGGGTCATTCGAGCACTGATTACATTACTGCTGACGCTTTGTTAAGCATTTTCCGTATGCAATATGTGTTTGTGACATACACGCCTAATTAAATTAAAAGGATTAAAATTTATGTTTGGTTCCTAAACATTCTGCCGAGCGACGATGGGCCGGGATGGTGTGGCTGATTCTGTCTCTCCATCTTCCTCGTCTGGTGGCCGTGGTTGTAACCTGAAGCCTTCCGACGGGTCTGATTTTGGCCGTGGCTGCGGTCTCCTGTTCTTTCTCCAGTATTTCCATAATGTCCAGATGATACAACCTGATACCAAAATACAGATTGTAGTACCGGTGTTCACCATGATGGTATGTCGATGGTGCCAAAATCGATAGTCCTGATGTAACTGCAACTCATCTTCTTCTTCTTGTAGGCGTTGAAAATGATCGGACGGTAGCAACACAGGTTCCTCCATTTGCAATTGAGGGTGGCTGCTTGAATTCTGCAAAGTAGTGTTAATAATTACTTGCATTGGTTTGTTGAACCCAGCTACGACAGGAATAGTAGTGAATAGCTGAGTATGCAAAATAGTCCGTTTTGTGTATATAGTACAATCTGGAGATATTTGGATTATGCCAACATCTTGAATCTTCACATCTTCTCGATTCCCGCTGCATTGTACTGCTGCTGTTGTGGGTTGATTGGGAATAAATAACCATGTATTGGCGGCGTACAGTTTCTTCCATACCAGTGTCTTAACTGTAAACTGATGGACCAAACATTTGATCTTGTTCAATCGCTGATAGATCTCGTCGATGATGCAATTAGGATTGTCTTCAATACTTCGAACTGCGGATGGCCTGCATAGGTAAAGATGTTTTCCTATTGGCTCGATCTCCTTTAACTTGTCCTCTTGGATTTCAAAATAGGTTTGTTCGTTGTAGTTGATAGCTAAGAACTCCATTGGCAAGTTCAGCGATGCGTAGGTTCCATTTCCCTCCTTTATTGGTATTGGAGTTGGTTTTATTAAGTTGTATTCCCGCTTCTCAGTTATGTGAAAATAACTGAAGATCTCGATTGATTCATTGCTTATGCTAACTTCTATCATGTGCGTTGGTGTAGTAAGAATCTCTAGGTTTGCTGGAAGATTGACCATTGCATTAGTCATTATTCTGTCAAATTGTGACGATGGAATAAATTGCATGATGTCTGCCTTTGGACTCCAGTGTACTCCCAAGGTTTTCCTTGTTTCTCCTTCGTCGATCTCGAGTAAGTTCTTGTCCTGTAAGTTATCTGGCAATTCTTCAACAAGAGCTGCGCTGTTGCTTGCCCATTTTCTGAGGGTAAACCCTCCATTTTTTAACATATTGATTAGACTCACTTGGAGATGCCTTGCTTCTTCTATGGAGTCAGTTCCCGACATTAAATCATCCACGTAGAAGTCCTTGGTTGCTACTTCTGCAGCTATTGGGTATGTTTGTCTTTCATCTTCAGCTAGCTGCAACAGGGTACGGATTGCCAGGTATGGTGCTGCTGTTGTTCCATAAGTTATAGTGGTAAGTTTAAACTCTTGAATAGGCTCGTCTGGGGAAAACCGCCATACTATCCTTTGGAGATCCTGATCTCCTTCGGCTATCTTGATCTGACAATACATCTTTTCAACATCTGCTGAAAATACAAACTTGTGTTTCCTCCACCTTAGGAGAATTTGCTTCAAGTCTTGTTGCAATCTTGGTCCAGCAGTCATTAGCTGGTTTAAGCTGAGTCCAGTAATGGTCTTCGCACTAGCATCAAAGACTACCCTTAACTTGGTGGTTGGGCTGTCTTCCTTCACTACCGCTTATGAGGGATAAAGTAGGATTGTCGTATATTGGCTCCTGGTTGAACTCGTTTCATATGTCCCAGTTCTAAGTATTCCTTCATGAATGTTTTGTATTCTTTACCTAGAACTTTATTTTCTTCTAATCGCTTCTCTAGTTGAAGGAACCGTGCGATTGCCTTTTTTCTCGAATCCCCAAGCTTTTCTATTGGTTCCTTGAACGGAATTTTCACTGTATATGTACCATCAGAATTTCTCTTGTGGTTGCAGTTGTAGAATTCTTCGCATTCCTTGTCTTCGTTGGACATCATCTTTTCTGGTACAACTTCTTCAATTTCCCAAAATTTTGTGAGTTGTTCATCTTCTGCAGCACATGCTAAGAATTTTCCTTTCTTCTGATGGTGCTGTTGCATTCCCCGTGATGATCCATCCAAGTTCCGTGTTTTGCGCTAACAGGCCTCCGTTGAATTTTCGTACTCCTTCCACAATGATTTCCTTGTAGATGTCTGCTCCTAGGATAACGTCTATTGGTCCAGGTTTCTGAAATAGTGGATCAGCCAACACCATATTCTTACAGTCCTGAAGTTGATAGTTTTCGACTGGTTTTTCTGGAAGTGACTTGGTTAACTGTGGCAGTATCAGCATCTCACATGTGGTTGTGTAGTTGCTTGGAAATCGTGGACGTAGGTTTACAGTTAATCGTCCTCGGGCTGTACCTGCTCCTTTCTTGCCTAATCCAGAAATGTGCACTCTCACCTTTTCTTCTGGTAGACCCAGCGTTTGAGCTGCATCTCCTGTGATGAATGATGCCTGTGATCCGGAGTCTATCAGGGCTCTGAGATACTCCAAACTCCCTGAGGATGACTGGACCTTAATTAGGGCAGTTGCCAGCAAAACGTTGCGATGCTGTCTTCCTACTAGGCTTGCAACAATGTTTTCTTTCTCTTTGGTTGCTGTCGCACTGGAAGTCGCCGCCGTGGTCTTGGAAAGCTGCTGCTGCTGCTTACTAAAATCTTCGTGCAGAAGCCAATAATGCTTTTTGTTACATACCTTGAATTTCCCTGGGCAAAAGTGTCTGGAGTTATATTTTCCTGTAGGCTTGAGGCAGTTAGAACAAAGTTTTTTATTCTTTATAACGTCCCAACGTTCGGATACTTTTAGATTGTTGAATTTTGGGCAGGATTTGATGCTGTGTGATCCCCCGCAGTGGAAGCACGATACGTCAGCAGTGTGGTACGTCTTCACTGCCCACCTATCCTGGTGACTTTCCCATGGTTTCCCAATTCCTTGTTTTCTGGGTTCGTGTTTGTTCCGTCTTTGCACAGCTTCCAGCGACTGAAATCTTGTTTCTAAGAAATTCAGTAGCTGCTCGAATTTTTGCATCTCTCTTGGTGCCGTTAATGACTGCTCATATAGTCTATTGGTTTCCTTGTCCAATTTTCGTGTCACTATATGACACATGATAGGCCCCCATGTGGCCGTTTCAAATCCTACGTTCTCAATTGCTCTTAGGCATTCTGCAGTCGTGTCATGGAGTTTCTTGATCCCCTCTGCAGATTCGTTCGACAGGGTTGCCTGGTTGAATATGTCATCCAAATACTTCGCGAGTAGCAGCCTGGTGTTGTCGTATCTGTTCCTTATAATGAACCATGCAGACTCGTAATTGGCTTCAGTTGCCTCCAGGTGTTGCACTAACTTGCTGGCTTCCCCTCGTAACTGCGACTTCAAGTACTGCATTTTTTCCGCCTTACTTAGTCGTGGGTTTTCATGAACAATTCTTCGGAAAATGTCATGAAAGCTAGGCCATGCTTCGTATGTCCCTTCAAAAACTGGAATTTTGAGAGCAGGTAACACTATATTCGCATGGCTGTTTTTCTTGACACTTTAAACCTCTTCATCCTGGATGTGCTGGTACAGGAGCACAATTATTTCGTTGACCATCTTCTTGGTCTTGTGGAACTCCTTGTCGTCGTAGCTACCGTGAGATAACATCTCCTCATTTAGAGCTCTGATGTCATCCCAATCATCCTTGATGTTCTTAATGTTGTATTCGTAATACCTTTTACTGCATTCCTCATTCAACCTATTACAGACTTCCTGAATGTCGCTTTGGAGTGAATTTACCTTGATCTGTAGCCTTCTTATTCGGCTCTGTCCCTCCTTGTCAGCAACTGTGGTCGTGTCCCCTTTTGGCGCTACTGGCTGCTGTGAACTTTCACCTAGTGTGGCTAGATTTTCTTCGCACTTGTCGAGCAGGGCAACCCCTTCATTGTAAACGTCTTTGGTTTGCTGAAAAAAATTGTTTTTAAAATAAGGGTGTTCTTCCTCGACTTCCTTCGCCAGGTCTGAATGGTTAGCCTCAAATTCTTCCCAAAGTTGTTTTAGGGTGGATCTGCGAGCGGTGATATATGCTGCATTTTTTCTTGATGGGCCATCCTTCTTCACGTTGATAATCTGCCTGCGAATGGATTCTGCTAAATCTTCTTGGGTTTTGAAAATCTCCCGTCGCTGCACCATCGTAACGGTCTTGTTCGAAGAGGGCTGGTACGTTTAAGGGATTACTGGACCAAACGCTAGGGGCAGGAACGTTGAAAGGCTCGAAATATCAGATACTAGGGGCAGGAACGTTTTAATGGCTCTAAGGACCAAAATGTTCAGGGTGGAGCTTGTAGTGGACTGTATGAATTTATTTTGGACAAATTACAGGATATGTCTTAGGGGTGCAAGAATTAAAAAGGGTGCAACCCAACGGTCTCGTGCGGTCTCACACGAGATGATGTAACAAAAGACCTGGGGTCCGTTTGGGCAGCGTGAACACAGTGAAACAAGAGTTTAAACTGTATTAATTTAATGACTAGTTCTTTTCTATTTATACATATAAAAATACTGACTTAGCTTACAAAGTTTAATATTTGCCCTAGTTCAAGCGGTTATTTCTACGTGCGTGTCTAATTTCATAATAAACAAACTTGCAGAGTGCAGAATTGCAGGCTGTTCACTGGGTCATTCGAGCACTGATTACATTACTGCTGACGCTTTGTTAAGCATTTTCCGTATGCAATATGTGTTTGTGACATACACGCCTAATTAAATTAAAAGGATTAAAATTTATGTTTGGTTCCTAAACAACTCCTAAAGTGATAAAATGAGGGTTCCAATTTTGTATGGAAAGATAATATTAAATAGACATTTCGACTTTAAACTTCGTAGGAGTACTCCTAAAAACAAATAAGCAAACACGTATTTCGTTATTTTCCAAAAATAAACCCCTTAGGGGTTGAAATTGGGTAAGTAAGGCTAACAATCGATATGGGTGTCGTTATTGAGGTTTTTTGGGGCATTGATTGCGAAAGTGGCATTTATTTTTAAGTCCAGGACATAAAACTAAAACTCTATAGTGGTGCAACGGGGTTTTAGAGACAAATTATTTTTGGGCAGAACAACGTTTGCCGGGTCAGCTAGTATATTATAAAGGAAAGTCACAACACTGACTAATCAACCAGACCCGAAACCACTGGTAATAGACACTTGAAATGTGGGTGGAAGGTTCAATTTGTTATGTAAGGTAGTGCCAAGAAGGGATTTTTGTGAAATTCGAGATCTAAGGAGGTGAAAAGGGGTAAAATGTGTTTTCACGAATTCCTCAATATCTCTTAGACCCGATGAGATAGCGACTTGGTGTTTACTTGCAAAGATTATATCAATGCAAATACCGAGAAATGTATATCAGGATTTTGCCCTAATAAACCCCTAAAGGTGCAAATCCAAACTGGGGGTGAATTAAAGAACCCTTCGTATCTCCTATGTTTATTGAGTTAGAAAATTCTTTTCTGGTAGATGTATTTTTAAAATATTTAGAAAGGGGTGTAAGGGAATTTGAAAATCTTAACCATAAAGGGGTAAAAGGAAGAGAAACTGAAAAGGGGTAGGTTTGTTAACATAATTTTGTCTTTTTTCACTATGAGTTCCATTTCACAATAAAATGGGTTAAAAGTAATTTTTTGAAATATCACTCCTACGGGGGCGATAAGGGGTAAAATGTGTTTTCGCCAGTTGCTCAATATCTCTTAGACCCGAAGAGATAGCGACTTGCTGTTTACTTGCAAAGTTTATCAATACAAATACTTAGAAACGTATTTTAGGATATTGCTCTAATCAACCCCTAAAGGTGCAAATCTGAATTGGGGGTGAATTAAAGAACCCTTCGTATCTCCTATGTTTATTGAGTCAGAACATCCTTTTTTGCTAGATGTATTTTTAAAATATTTAGAAAGAGGTGTAAGGGAATTTGAAAATCTTAACCATAAAGGGGTAAAAAGAGGAGAAACTGAAAAGGGGTAGGATTGTTAAAATAATTATGTCTTTTTTCGCTATGAGTTCCATTTCACAATAAAATGGGTTCAAAGTAATTTTTTGAAATATCACTCCTACGGGGGCGAAAAGGGGTAAAATGTGTTTTCGCCAGTTGCTCAATATCTCTTAGACCCGAAGAGATAGCGACTTGGTGTTTACTTGCAAAGTTTATGAATACAAATACTTAGAAACGTATTTTAGGATATTGCTCTAATCAACCCCTAAAGGTGCAAATCTGAATTGGGGGTGAATTAAAGAACCCTTCGTATCTCCTATGTTTATTGAGTCAGAACATCCTTTTTTGCTAGATGTATTTTTAAAATATTTAGAAAGGGGTGTAAGGGAATTTGAAAATCTTAACCATAAAGGGGTAAAAAGAGGAGAAACTGAAAAGGGGTAGGATTGTTAAAATAATTATGTCTTTTTTCGCTATGAGTTCCATTTCACAATAAAATGGGTTCAAAGTAATTTTCTGAAATTTCACCCCTACGGGGTGAAAAGAGATAAAATGTGTTTTCGCCAGTTGCTCAATATCTCTTAGACCCGAAGAGATAGCGACTTGGTGTTTACTTGCAAAGTTTATCAATACAAATACTTAGAAACGTATTTTAGGATATTGCTCTAATCAACCCCTAAAGGTGCAAATCTGAATTGGGGGTGAATTAAAGAACCCTTCGTATCTCCTATGTTTATTGAGTCAGAACATCCTTTTTTGCTAGATGTATTTTTAAAATATTTAGAAAGGGGTGTAAGGGAATTTGAAAATCTTAACCATAAAGGGGTAAAAAGAGGAGAAACTGAAAAGGGGTAGGATTGTTAAAATAATTATGTCTTTTTTCGCTATGAGTTCCATTTCACAATAAAATGGGTTCAAAGTAATTTTCTGAAATTTCACCCCTACGGGGTGAAAAGAGATAAAATATGTTTTTGCGGGTTCCTCAATATCTCTTAGACCCGAAGAGATAGCGACTTGGTGTTACTTGCAAAGATTATCAATACAAATACCTAGCGATGTATTTTAGGATATGGCCCTAATCAACCCTAAAGTTGCAAATCTGAATTGGGGGTGAATTAAAGAACCCTTCATATCTCCTATGTTTATTGAGTTAGATCATTTTTTTTTGGTAGATGTATTTTTAAAATATTTAGAAAAGGGTGTAAGGGAATTTGAAAATCTTAACCATAAAGGGGTAAAAGGAGGAGAAACTGAAAAGGGGTGGGGTTGTTAAAATAATTATATATTTTTTCGCTATGAGTTCCATTTCACAATAAAATAGGTTAAAAGTAATTTTTTGAAATTTCACCCCTACGGGGTGAAAAGAAGTAAAATGTGTTTTCGCGAGTTCTCAACATCTCTTAGACCCGAAGAGATAGCGACTTGGTGTTTACTTGCAAAGATTATCAATGCAAATACCTAGAAATACATTTTAAGATTTTGCCCTAATCAACCTCTAAAGGTGCAAATCTGGATGTGGGGTAAATTAAAGAACCCTTCGTATCTCCTATGTCTATTGAGTTAGAACATTATTTTTTGGCGTATAGATGTATTTTTAAAATATTTAGAAAGAGGTTTAAGGGAATTTGAAAATCTTAACCCTAAATGAGTAAAAGGGGGTAAAACTGAAAACGGGTAAGGTTGTTGAAATTATGAATTTTTTTCGCGGTGAGTTCCATTTCACAATAAAATGGATTAAAAGGGTTTTTTTGAAATTCCACCCCTACGGGTGTAAAAAGGGGTAAAATGTGTTTTCGCGTCCTCAGTATTTCTTAAACCCGAAGAGATACCGACTTGGTGTTTACTTCCAAAGATTGTCAATACAAAGACCTAGAAACGTATTGCAGGATTTTGCCCTAATCAACCCTTAAAGGCACAAATTTGGACTCGGGGTGAATTAAAGAACTCTTCGTATGTTTTATGTTTATTGAGTTAGAACATTCTATTTTGGCATATACCTAGATGTATTTTTAAAATCTTTTCAAAGGCGTCTAAGGTTTTTTTTAAAGAGGCAAAACTGAAAAAGGGTAGCGTTTTAAAATTATTGTTTTTTTTCTTAAGGGTGCATTTTAGACCAAAATGAGGTAGAAAAGGTTTTTAGTAATTTCACCCACAAGGGATGAAACGGGTATTCCGCTATAATCCATATGAATAAAAGATAAAGCACCAACTCAACAACGCGGATCCGTAGTAATCCATGGTATCAGGAACTTGAAATTTAGCAAAAAGAGTCCTTTAGTTACGTAGCGAAGTGCTATAAAAGGAGTTTTCAAAATTCCACCCCTAAAGGGAAGGAAAGAGGTAAAATGTCTTTTCACAAATTTCTCAATGTCTCTTAAGGCCCTATAATATATCAATTTGGGTTTTACTAAAGTTCTTAAAAACGTAATTCAGGATTGTGCACAGATCAACTCCTAAAGGTGCAAATTTGGATTCAGGATTGAATTATAGAACCTTTCATATTTCTTATGGTTCCCGATGACCATGGTTTTTGGGCATATGTGTTTTTTAAATCTTTCAAAAGTGGTTTAAAGTTTTTATCCTAAATTTCATTGTGAAAGGAGTAAAGATGGGTAAATGTAAAAAGAATTTAAAAAGAGGTTAAAGTTATTGATTTTTTCCGCGTGTCCAGTTTAAAATAAAATAGGATTTCCGAAATTCCACCTCCAAGTGGTGGAAACTGGTATGTTGCTATAATTTAGGAATACGACATTTAAGAAGTACATTTATTATTTTTATTCTCATTGTTATACTAAACCTATAGTTTTATCAATCTATACAAGGGGAACGGCAATTACATACACATTTCCAGGGGATACGTGAAGGATAAAAGAGTTATGGAGAACTTTTTTCGGATGAATAATGTTTCCTTTTTACCTACAATATTGTTTTGCAGCGTTTGGTAGTTTAGCGTATTGAGTGAGGGAGAAGGAGAGCATTCTAGAATTCGTTTAAGATTTAGAAGAAAAAGCATTTGTAGTCCGTACGAAGAACGGGCATCTTGCTAGTTTGTAATATAGCACACAGAAATTCCATAAAGTCAGTTCTTGAACGTCAAAATTATAATGCAATTACGTATAAAATCTTTAATTAAATTTAAAAATTACAAAATGTATATTGCTAGTATGTTAGTATATATACAGATTTGAATAGTGTAGTATTAGATAGTACTCATAGATCCCCATATATTTACATGGAGTTGTGCAAAACAGTTTTATAAGTCTAGATTAATGTTACCAAAACTAAAAATCCGACATATATTATTTTCAAAATTATTTTATGGTGAAGTTCCTTTTGGATACCAACCTCTATTGCCCCGCATCATATTAACCCATATCATGGTGCCTCTAAAACTTGGTCCCCCGGCATCTGGAGCTTCAAGATTATCGGTAACCTGTAGCACAGTTTCGTTATATTGACGAACTCTTTCGCGTTCAGCTTCTCGCTGGCGAGGATTAAGTATCATTCCTCTCGCGGCGCGTTTCTTAAGTTTTTCATTGTAATACTTCTCGCTTTCTTGTTGAGCCTCGATCACCAGTTTCTTTGCGCCGTTGCGATAAAAATATCTGAAAGGAAATTGCCATTAACAAGTGACAATTCTAGTATACTAAAAGTATAATTTTGCCTAGCAGTTCCCTCACGTTTGTAAATAAATACGCCTATTCGAGAAAACTAGGTCGAAGTTTTGTTTGCATACTTCTTCGGGCGAACATTGACCGAATGTCAATGGCTGCTGGAGGATTTCAATTGTGTGTGACTAAAGAGAGAGTTAACTTTATTATGTTTACGTTTCGTAGTTAATTCGGGGCTCTAATTGATTATTGCTGAGTTTCTAATGTGTTATTAATATTTGTGATAAAAATGTTGCGAAGCACTGTATGTAGATGAGAGATTATTAATTTAGGTTGAATCCAGTTGTTCAACTTGTGATGTTACTAAACAATATTGTATAAAATAACTAAGACTACGTGTATACGTTCTAATAACTATTAACAATCAAGCTGAAATAAAGTCTTCTGACCGAACCATAACAAATATTATACTAATACTTAAAGAAATTTCAACGGTATTTTCCAACAGTGAGAAATGTTGTAAAATAAAGTAAATGTCACTGCATGTTTTAAAATTTATTAGCAGCCACCAACTGTAAAGACATATCAGTACAAATTATCAAATCCAATGCATTGTAACACTCTGTATAATTAGAAGATAACTTAAATTGAATTGAATATAATAATATGATTATTGTAGAAGATCAAGTAGTACCTACGGGGAATAAGATGCATTATGTTATTACAACGTTAATACTACCACCAATTTCCAGCATTTCTCAAAAGTATTCAAGATTTTGTAGCATTCCACAAATTAAATAATAAGTGGACTTAAACTTTTAAAATGCCAGTTTGTGGCGTCCTGGGTTTCATTATTTTGATGGAATTTTTGTATCGCGTTTCGTGCAAGGGACGGAAATGGCGCAAAATCGCGGATTATTTGAGACGTGACGTATTTGGAATAATTACTTTCATTTTAAGGAAATAACAGAAAAACATTTTGGGTTTTGCATGGTCAATTCAAAATATGAACATAATAATTAATGAAGGTAAGTAATTACCTGTTCTGCAGCTTTGTAGCTCTTTTTCACTATTATAAAATCTGCAATATAATACAATGCCAACATGTGTGCTGTTTCTATTATTGTTATATGAAACAAAACTGTAACAAATAATTTGTGGAAAAATTGTCACACACTTAATTTTTTTCTGGTTTTATTTTGGAGTAGTGATGTTACTGTTCCATTTTATGTATTTTCTGATAGAATTTTAAATTTTATTTGCACTGATATACATTGTTTTAAAGATTAATATTTTACATAAAAAACATTAAATAGGAATTAGATACTATCAAATGAAAAAATATCTAAAATCATTATCACTGTCAAATTATGTTTCCCCGATTAAACATGATTCTACATTTAATTTTCCCATTGGAGAGAACCTTATTCCTAGAACAAAATATAAAACTCTGTAATGGACTTTACTCAGAACTTCCCTCGCAAGTGGACGCTAAGACACTAAATAATTTTAAAAATCATAGGAAAGTGTGGGTAAAAATATATTAACGTTTCTAATAATACTGAAATAATAAAAGGAAACACTTGGTAATCCAAATTATATAAATTTTGAAATAACAAAACATTACCGGCGCGGCGGTCGAATTCGAACGGCAGCGGCTGCAAATTGATGAATATTGATGTATGATTATAACAAATTTGTTTAGTAAAAGATATGCCTAGATTCGAGAAAATCATCATCAATTTTTTCTGGTATAAAACAAATAAAAAGCTTTTGTTTATAGGTAAACAACGTTATAATGATTTAAACACAGTGAAATATATTTAAAAAGTTACCTGTTGTAAAAAACTAATAAAAGCATCGTTTACTGAATATTATAGACAATTACAAAAGTAAAACTAATGAATACCCGATTCTGGATATTTTGGGAGCAACGAAATAAATAAATTACTAAGAAATTACTAGAAAATGTTGTATACTAATTCACTGCGTCGGAAATACACAATTTTTCTTCGTTAATTTCCAGTAATCCTTGTACATAATCTAGAAAAGCCTGTTAGTACCTACATTTATTTATAGTATATTATGATACTGATAGTGTATAAACAAGCCTTTGAAGCACTTGCGACGAGTGCACCATGCGGAATGGTTTTAACTTCGTTTAAACACTTGCTTCAGATGCTATTTTTTCTACGATCCTAACAGAAATATAGATATTTAGTTCGATGAAACTTTTTCTGCCACAATGTATTAGATATTCTACATTATGTTGAAGTAAAAATTTACGCAAATCATGCGTCTACAATACAGCTACTACAGCACCCAAAAGAGTGCGTTTATAGCTCATTTGAACGCTTTAATAGCTTAGTATAATTTAATTTTTCAAAGTTGGTAGGCTTGAAATCTCGTAATATCAAATATTAAATGGCCGACGACATTTTCAGCAATTTCTAGTATTTCAGGTGGGTTGCATAAAAAAGAATCTCATTTTTAATTAGATTTAAAAACAATATGAGCACAAAAGTTGACACAACTTCCAAGTTCAATTTGAATTTTCAATTGTGACACCAGCCTACCAACCATCACAATATTCTCTAAGTTTTATAATTAATTTTTTTTATTTAAAAATTGCATAATAGGCGCAAAATAGAAAAATAGTACAAAAAACCGTAAAAAAGATTAGATTTACACAATACACATCGCTATCGATACGCAACGTTTTCCTTTTTCTAAGCCGGTAAAAATAAGTTGTTTTACGATTGCATATCGCGCACTAGGGCCGTTTGGCGGTAGTAGAAAAAATATTGTTTTTACTTCGTGGGCAAAATGGGTGTTCTTTGGTGCATTCGAATTACTTTTTTGCCTCGACCGAACGGTTTCGGTTGAGAAGTGTTATTCTCATGCGCAGAAAAAAAAAACACTTATTTCGCGAACTTAATACAAAAACTTTTCCACACGCATTTGCGTGTAGGAAGTGACTACTTTCTACACTCTAACGTCAACATTTTCTACTCTCTAATGTCAAGTGGTAATCATCTGATTGGCTCAAACTGACACGTTTTTTGACAAATGTCTTAAAGCGATTTCGGGTTAGTTTTTTTTAATGAATTATTTTGGTATTTAAGCGCAACGTATGCAGTAAAGCAACAATTCTTATTCGTGATTTACATATCATATTCTTAAATACTACAGGAGAATAACAACTGAATAGTAAACTAATTTCTTGAACATATTGCAGCATAATCACCTGTTATAGCTGTGACATGTAGTCTATAGATGTACAATAAACAATGGATGTATCCAAATTATAATACTCAGTACATGTATTTAAATAGAGATATTACACACGATGAAGCAAGTAAATAATAATAATGATAGTGTTTGATGTGAGATAAACGCGAGCTTTTACTTGTCAATAACAAAGACCGGCCCGCTAAACACCAGATGTCAGCCTTATGCCTCCGACAGCATGCCGTTTATAATTACCCAAATAAATGCAGAAACTGGTCGTTTGAAATTTAAAATTAAAAGTACAACATACTCGGCGGTTAAAATTTAAATCCCAAAGTATAAAATAAGCCGGATTTATTTCGAGCAACTACCGTTTTGCCGGCGAAGGAATCTGCTTTGTGAAAAAACCCGCAAGCGCCTGTGTGTCGGTCATTCAAACAGCTTATAAGAGAAGCGCGCAGGAGTTACAAGTCAGGTGTTCTCTGGTAGCGTATTACAGAGTCGAAGCCTAGCAGAGTCACAACAAGGAAGGAACACTACAGAGTATATGAGCCGCGGCACATATGAGGGGAACCCGGCAGAATGGTGTTAGATGCATCAAGTTTGGAGTCAAACGACGCCAAATCAAGAGAGACCACAGAATGCGACTCCACCAAAACCACCGAAAGAGTTAGAAACAAAAGCAAGTCCACGAATAAATGCTTAAATTTCCCCTCAACGGCAACCAATCAGAACCAAGGAGCGGTTGAGACGAAGCATGGGTCCCCTTTATAAGCACCAACATTTGAGAAAAACAATATTCAGGACTTTGTGATCGAACTATCCGTTCAGCCTAAACTCATAATCAAACACTCAGGACTTTGGGATCGAACGAACCAGTTCGGCTTAAGTCTGCAACCAAAGATTCAGACTTTAGAGCTCGAGCCTCCTTGCTCGCCCTAAGTTTGTAATCAAACTTCCAGCCAAGCTTTTGGACTAGTACGATATAGTGCGACTAGGCTTACAATCAACTTCCAGCACTTCAAGCTTTAGAGCCCGCACCTTCTAAGCGCGACCCAAGAGTGCAAACATGTACAAACAATTCCAGCCATGTCAGCTCTGAATTGAACATTCGAAGTTTGTCCTAGCCAGCTCCCAGCCTGCATCAGGAACGCTCCAAAATGCGCACCAGATCCGCCACGTCCGCAAAGAGCTCCGCACCGCGAGAAGACTTCGCCTGGACGTGTCGCCAGGTCCCCGAAGCTCTGGCCCACCGCCTCCTTCGCCGATGACCGATCTTGCTTCTCCAAAAGCACTGCTTTAGGCTCGAACCTTCCAAGTTTGGCCTAAGTTTGTAATCAACTCCAAGCGATTTCAGCAATTTCGAATTAATTTCGATGTTCCCTCTGTTCATGCAATAAAAGAGTGGGTTCCTAAATTTGAACGAACAAGTTCAGCTAACAATGGCAAACATATGAAACCATAAGAAAATAACCAAAATTGTTAGAAATCCTGATAACATTGACGCATTAGAGCAACTATGGAGCGTAGTCCAAAACGTTCTGTTCGAAAACAATTACAGACGTTGGGCTTACCTAAGACTTCTCTACTTCGAATTTTGGACATGGCTACTTATAGAGCAAGGTTTTTATCGATAAAAAAATATCGGGAACTAAAAAGAAAAATTAACGAAGCAACTGCTAGCATTTCGTTGTATAATATGTTGCGTGGTGTAATATGCAGAATTTCAACAACTGGTTTGAAGAGTGCATACAAAAAAGGGGAGGTCATTTATACGGCATAATTTAAAAAATGATAAAAATGGCATATAGCACCTTACTACTGGTTATACTTTGTTTCAATTAAGTACAATTACTTTCAGGATTCTGTCTTTTTCAAAACATCCCGCTTGTATTTTGGTTTTTGAATCATTCGTTTATTTCTTCGATGTAATAAAACACTAAATTTCGAACTGAAATTGATAATCATTGTTTCATACTATTACAAACATTAACTGACTTCAGGTTGTTATGGTATAAAATAGCTTGCTAATCTATAGATTAATTAGGTGAAGCATAGCATTTTAATTTTATACATTAAAGGATCCAGTTAGTGTATAGAATACCCAGTTATTCTATAGAATAGCGGAATTTCACGCGTTGACTGTAATACACGTAATATGGGAACATTCTTCAAGTAAGCACCTAATAGAAACCGTAATGTTCTTTGTATTTTGACAAATAAAGACACTCATTCAACAGCCACATTATTTTGAGTTGAATATGTACAATACTTCCCACCTAATTTGTTATGGGTTTCGTTCGAAGAGGCTGGTTTCTAACGCGAAGGAAAGAATCCTACCCATAGGAACGTCTCTTATTATTAGGTGGGAAGCACAATGGACCAATAGGTCTCAGTGCAGCTAACAACAAGCCTCACCAGAAGAAGAAGAAGAGGAAGATGT
This sequence comes from Agriotes lineatus, assembly GCA_940337035.1. NCBI lineage: Eukaryota > Metazoa > Arthropoda > Insecta > Coleoptera > Elateridae > Agriotes > Agriotes lineatus. The sequence continues at coordinate 58,486 of CALNHX010005580.1, read as the reverse complement.
ACAATATTTTGTTATTGTAATATATGTAAATTTCATTGCTATGTCTAAAAGACAAAGTAAGTATTGTAATCGAGAAAAAATCACTTTCCCAGATTTTTACTTCCTTTTACAATAAAGGAAGTATTGGATTCAACACAAAAATTCGAAATTGAGTTTTCAACAGATCTTCGCGTTTTAGAGTCCCCTGAACCCAAAAAACATATTTTTTTCATTGGTCTCTCTGCCTGTCTGTCTGTGCGTCTGTCTGTCTGTCTGTTGTGTGTCTGTCTGTCTGTGAACAGAATATCTCAAAAACGAAAAGAGGTATGGCGTTGAAACTTCATATATAAGTTTTGTGTACTATGTAGATGCGACAGCAAGATTTTGAAGAAAATCGTATAACCGGAAGTAGATGTTTACTCTTGTGATTTTTCAGTTTTTTTCGATTTTTTCAAAAACGGCTCTAACGATTTTTTTCAAACTTCACATTTGTATTACATTTTTAATGTGTATTGAAGTGAGATAGGTGATTTTCCAGTTCAGTACTTCTAAAATGGGTTTCTTTTGTTTTTCTTTCATTTTTTTAACTCTTATTTCAAATAGAACACCCAGTATATTATTACATTTTTGAATTCAGCTTAAAATTCTAGAGAAAATTTGTCTCTTCACCCAACGCTCTATTTTGTACCGTTTTTGTAGAATTTGTAATTTTTGAAAATTTTTGACAAATGCTAAAAAATGTAAAATCAATTTGGTAGTGCAAAAAATAGTATATACACCACCGTAGCGAATCGTCTTATAACCTTCGCTCTTTAGATACTTCGTGCTCAGTATCTAATATGCGCTCAGGTTATAATACTGCGCTTCGTTACCTTGATGTATAATTTAAAAAATAAGGAAATAATATACTCCAAAAACAGATCCCGAATATACCGGGTAACAATAAGACTAGTTCATTCAAATTTAAGATAGAGCAAAATTTACAACCCAAGTGACAAATATCAGCAGTCAGTTGATTACTAATTTCATTTGATTAATACGTAGATCATGGGATGTACGTAGTATAATAAAGAGGTTATAGTTTTTGTCAAATTTGCAAAGCTTGAAATTGGAAAATTGTCTACCTAAATGAAATCTGCTGAATGTGATCTGAGAATAAATGTACCCACTACAAAATGTTGCACATGGCTTTCTTAAGCAAAAATTCGTATTAAAAACATGACACATTGATTTTGACACTCATAAAGACAGCAGCAAAGCCATATCTCTCTGATCTAAATTTTAATAAAATCGTATTAGTAACCAACTCACTGCTAATATTTGTAACTTGGGTTGCAGATTTTGATCTATCTTGAATCTGAATGAAGTGTAGAGCCATTATTATATCTTCTTTATTTATAAATCTATTTAGATAAAATTCTACACAAGCATAATTCATATAATTCCCGATTGACGGATAGATATAGATAAAATGGCAGACTTCCGGTTTTACCGGAAATCTCATTAACTTTGATTTTTTAAATGGACCACCCCATATTTTTCTCTTTGAAATCTACGACTCAAATTACATTCAATAGCATTGTCAAATTTGTTTTCCAAATTTTATTTTTTACAATAGAAAGCTGTGACTGGGAAAATATGTTCTTATTGACTTTATTAATTTATAATAATAGCTATCTTATCAGTTAGATTAATAGCAACCCATTAATGAAATAATAACGTTTGATAAACGTGTTTTTTAAGAAAAACTCACGGTTTTTAATGACACATACTAAGGGCCATCTTTCTATTAGATAGCAAATTTAATTGCCAATCTAAAGATACGCATCATGCACTGTTTTATCTTCATATAGAACTGAAAACTGTTTAATTAATAAATTCTTTAAATATTTTTGTATAATACGTAAGAAAATGTGGCAACACTTTTGTATGTAATTTAAGTTGTAGATTCCGAAAAACATAAAATATATAGGGCGATTTATTTTACAAAATCAAAGTTAGCGTATTAACTTCCGGTGAAACCGGAAGTCGGACATTTTAATTATATCTGTCTCTCAATTTGCAGTTGTATTTAAGGTCCTTGCAACAAATACAATACAAATCCGTTCATAAGTAAAGGAGATAAGTGATGGCCCTGGTCTCACTGTCACTCGGTAGACCAAATACACGTTTCAAATTCAAGTATTTAAAAAAATCGTACAAGCAAGGGAGTTTGTAGGCATTTTCAGCTTCCCGATTCAGATTCTATAAATTCCCCAAAAACGAAAGCTGTGCTCAAGCGGCCATCTTGGAGGCCCATATTCGGTTTTTGACGTTTAAAAAAAAACACCTAACAAAACAACTGTTCAAATAAAAATTGTTAAGCATTAATTATCTACAACTTTGGCTACTGCCAGTTTTTTCCTGGACCAACCATGGAGGCACAAAATGGCATAAAACTATTTATTGCCCTGTACGGATAATGTCATGTTCAGTCTAGCATGTTTATAGCCTAGTCTGTGAAGTGTAGTTATTGTTATTTTCTTGAGTGAAAAATAGTTATTCGTTTACCTAGGCACTAACGTTAAACTTTTTTCACGAATTTTGAATTTAGTTGTCGAAGTCTATAGAACTTACGCAAAAACAACGAAATTAAAGATTAAAAAAAGAACTTCTCTTCCAAGAGACATATAATGTTTATTTTAAAATCGAGAAATCGTGAAATTAAACAATCTGAACCAATTCTATTTTTCTAACAATTTATTTATCCTTTATCTAATAGACTGGTCTGTCCGTCTGTCCGGGACGCTGTTTCAGCAGCCAAACCGTAAGAGATAGAGAAAGAAGTTATTAAAGTTATATGTTTGGAATGGTCATGTCAGGTCAGGAACCGAATTTCAGTCTCTAACACTAATTATTTACTTAATTATCCTAATCCTAACTTTTTAGGTTAGATTCTAGGCAAATTTTATCAAGGCGAATGCGACTGGTAGTTTGCTACCAACAATGACGTCATATACGTACGTGTGGTGAATACGCGTTCTATTTGCAAAACGGTCTTTTTTGTTTTATTAAATGAGACATTTGTCTTACTGGACTGCTAGTTAATATTAATAGTAATGGTACACATTATATTTACGGGCTGCAGTCGATTGGAATTAACAACAAAAGCAATCGTTAATGATCGGGAAATAAATAGGTCGGTGACATTTTGTGCCTCCATGGTTGGTCTAACAAAAAAAATGGCAACAACAAAAGTTGTAGATAATTATATGCTTAACAATCTTTATTTAAACTTTCTTTTTGTAGAATGGGTGGTTTTTAAAGAAGATGTCTAAACCTGCATTCGAGCGTCTATTTTCCAAGATGTTTTTAGGGAATTTATAGAATTCTTATCAGAATGCTGAAAAGAGGCTAATAGAGGACCTCTCGTAAACGATTAACTTGCTTCTCATAACATATGTTTAAATAATTATGGTTATAATTTTTTTTCGAATCTAGTTTCTTACTAATTGTTATTATCTTTAATCATATGGACGATCCTAATTTACGATATGATAAAAATAAAATACTTCGTATAGTCGAGTGGGGACACAATAATGAGCAAGGCTTTGATGGGGCATATTGAACTGCGTTTAATGCTAAATAATGAAATAATTAACTCATTAGTAGAGTTTTGCTCGAATTTACGTTATTCAACATAAACTATGATAAAAGTTACCTGGGGGATGGTGATGTTTTTTCAAACGTTACATCATCGGTTTCCACAGATGGCATTTCTTCGCTTTTATCTTCAAAATCGTAGTCTGGAACTTGATCCTTGTATTCAAAGTTGCTTTTTAAATTTCTTGAGTACCTGAGTCGGTGTCGCTGTTTACCAAATAATGCTCCACAATTACGCGTATGTATTTCTATTTCATTTATTCTGGTATAACACTTAGTCTTTTTCTTAGCCACACCAGATTTATTTTGAAGCGTTTGCGCGCCTACTGTAGGATTTGTTACATTTATTGCAGGAAGCCTTAAACTATCAGTCATATCGTTAAAACGTCGAACTGCCCCTTTGAGAGGCGCTACGCCCACAAATCCTTTTTTTCTTTGTAGGTTCCATGATGTGTTGTGTCTGGCCCTGAATTCGAAGGTTTTTTCTGAACTTGAGACTCCAGGCCGGGTATCTCCGAAACAGCAGATTTGTTGGAACTGTGCGACCACTCCATACTGAAATTAATTTGGCTTGTAAAACATGTTACACCTTGGGAATTCAAAAACTTACCCATAGGAAGACTTGGAGGAGCCAATGCGCCATAATTTAGTGCAACTCGTTGTGGACTCCATACTTCCGCCAGGTTGAACAAACACGTACTGAGCGTACCAGTTTACATTGATATTTTATATATATTTACTGCCTACGATAATTATTATTTTTAGGGTTCAATCTGACGTTACTCGCTTGTTTGGCTAATACTAACTGCCAGAACACTAATTTGTCCACGATTATTAATTGATATCAAGAGGAATTTCCGATTATACATATGCAACGTTAGCTTGCAAAAAGTATTTAGTGCTTTTATTACGAACTTGGTTTGGACTGTAAATGTAATTTCTATTTTTGAAAGCTGAATCACGACCATAAATGCTGCGTATGCGAACCGGTCGTGAGAAATTCGGTTATTTTTAAAGTGTGTAAATATAGTCACTAAATGTTATTACCCTTTTGTTCAATGTCTGATAAACGCCGGGAATAATGTAGTTTATTTATTATAGATATTACACGTATTTATTATTAACCTTATCACTAGCTTTACTACAGTATCCATCATACATGTGACGTTATCTGCTGTAAAAAACTCTGGAATTTTTTATATGTAACCAATTTGAATTTACATAATTGTCAGTTGTTCTGTTTTGGAATGAAGTAAAATGCATTCGCATTAGAAAATATGGAGGAATTTGAGGTAAGATATCTTTTGGTTCTAGTGGATCAGCCCTTTTATACCCAAACAATTGCTATTTTTTGACACGATCAATGCTGTTGAAATGTTTTTCAAAAGCTTGTTTGTTAAGGTGAAAACGAATACCTATTTAACTTAGCTTCTTCAATTTTACATCTCAAATTTAATCGCTATTTCTATTCTGTATATAGATATTTCAACTTCCAATTCTCAATTAAAATATATTAGTTATATTACTAAAGACGATGTCGGAAGGAAGTGAGGGAAACTAGCATATTTTAGATTTGAGTCAATAATGTAATAAACCTTAACCGAATATAATTTTCGTCACAACGTTTTTTTTTGCAGCGGAAAAAGGAAAAGATAATTCATAGTTATTTCTTTATTTTGATTTTCATTGCTTATTGTGGGCTGAAAATGTAAAATGAAAATATTGATTTTTTATAGTTGTAGAAAATGCAAAAAGATAAATATTGGATTTAAATCTGTCAGTGAAAGATTTTTTTTAACAGTGATGACAGATTGCAACTCATTATTTAAGGTAGTGTTAAGCTAGATTAAAGTTTGTTGAATGTATGATGTATGCGACTTATTACCTCTATGGCACTTCTCTCTTCCCACCGCAAGGTAAAAGAAACTGAAGGCTATTCATGAATGAATTATGAATGTTCATGCTTATTACACAGTTCATTGTGTACTTATATGTACCAGGTGATTATAAATCATTTTTCATCAAGTTCCCTTTGAAATATTTGTTGTATGAATAATATGTTGGTGGCACTGTAAGTCTATGTCAAATTCGAGGTTATCAGGTTAGGTTTTGCGTCATTTAGTGTCAAAACTGACGGAAAACCTAACCTGCTAACCTCGAATTTGCCACCAACATATTATTCAAACAACACATACTTTAAAGGGAACTTGATGGAAAAGCATTTTCGGAATGTTTAATGTGACAACCCTAAATATAATTGGAAATAATCTCCCCAGATGTAATTCTATCACTTAGCGCTTCTCTCTCAACATTTCTATTATTTTATTACACGAGCATCTCGCTTTAGGGTAAACTATTCAAGCTAAAATTGAGATATATTTATATAAGGTAGATGTCATAATTTCAAATTCTATGATTTTTCTACAATAATCTGCATTTAAAACCAAGAAAAAAATTTCGTCGGATAGCCGCATCGCTTTCGATATATTAAACTAGATAATAAAAGTATATATTATGACCAAACTTTCTTGATAATAATTTTAGGAATTTATGTGGCTGCACGCATTTTGAAGTATTGTTTCATACCTTACATATTATCTAAATAATTTTTGTTGCGTCCAAAGTATGTAGTTACATATTTTTCAGCAGTACATTCACAACTTATCCAACAGAGCACAGGAGGAAAGATCAGGAAGCTAAAAACAGGTCTTGTGCCATAACTTGATAAAAATAGAGTTTTTTGTTGTAATAAATATCACCGTAAGGTAGTTATATGGCCAAGTGCCAGACAGTCCTAATTATTATATTTATACCGAAAAAATCGTTACGATTGATTGGTTTCTACACATTAGGCAATATCATCTCAAACACTAAAACATTATCAAAATTGTATATTATTAACATAAACTGCATTTCTCACTTATAATCCGTTCACGACCTTTTTGGGACAAAGTTGGCTATGATTTTTTCTTTTAATGTTGGACTAACTGATGTGGTGATGTAGCGGATGCAACTTTTTTTTATCAGTGTCAGTTCGACATTTTCTTGCCACCACATTGCCAGATTTATTATTTTAATATTCCTAGGAAAATAAATAATTTATCAAGTGTGTAAAAATAATTTTAATTTACGTCAATGGAAAACTCAAAATGCCACGTGAAAATCAACATGAAGTAAAATCAGCAAGCCATCCGTCTGACAAGATATTTAAATATTTCACATGTTAATTTCTATAAGACCAGTATTGCTCAATTGCTCTACTAAATTTATTTGGCATCAGTTTGTGACGTCTTTATCCTTCCACACCAGCAAGCAAGCAAGCAAGCATACAGCAAGCATGTAAAATAAAGTGGCATATTCATAGCATGTACACAATTCTTATACAAATTGCAATAAACATTAGTATTGAATGCTTTTCTTATGCATTAGTTCTCATTTTTGTTTCTGTCGTCAATTGTCAAATCATTTCAATTTTCATCCTTAATTTAAACAGAGATCCGGCAACAATGTACTGTTTTGGATATGCTAGCTCCCTTTGCCTGCATAATTATTAATTATGTATTACAAAAGCACCATGTTATGTGACCTTATCTTATATTTTGGAATTATCTCATACATTTGAAATAGTCATATAACTTTTGTATTCAATATTTTACTTTATGTTTGCCCTTATTAATACAATGCCCCGTTAGTTAAACTATACTTGCTTTCAAATCAAGTACTCTCATTTCAGGGTGGTTCGCCAAATCTAGATCTCTATTAGTTGAATTTCAAATTATATTTAATGACACTTGCTGTCAAACTGATTTCCACACCTTCTCAAACCAGGTATTGACAAATCTATTTTTTACATTGACATAATTATTAATTAATTCATTAAAATAATAACTGTTTTGTATTTTACTTTTTCCCTATTGCTCGTTATTTAAAATGTTTTGATATTAATTACTACCACAAACCTTACCACTTCTTAAGCTCACTCTGCAAATATCCAAACACCACTGCTCCCTCTCTCACTGCCCCCTCTCACCTTGTGTGATACCTACAGCCTGTTCCTGTCAACCAATTTCAATAATCCGCTGAATTCAGCTTCGATCCCCTCATCAAACGTCAACTTCAACTCCAATAGACTCCTGGTAAGTTTCAGCTTTATAAATGAATCTGATCTTATCTTGTTTATTGTTTAAATAGTCATCTGCACTCAGCAATCCCCTCAGAAGCCTTCCAATTCTAGTAGCACTCCTACTAACCTCCTTTTAGATGAATGATCTTACTTCCATATAACCACCAATGTCAATAATAAATATTTAATTATATGTCACGTTCACCAATAAATCCAGTATTCTCCAATTCAGTAGTTTTCTGGTTCCTTCTATGTAATACACTGTGTGTCCAGTCCCAATAACATTAATATTTCACTTTCATTTTGTTGTACCTCGTAGATTTGTTAACAGCATTGCTATTTGTATATAACCAAACAACTATACAAATAATGCATAAATTTCTAGTTTTATTTGCTCAAAATTATAACATTGCAAGATTAATTGTACATTTTTCGATGAGTTTATTTATGTAACTAACTTAAACAAAAATTTCATTCCTATTAGATACTATTCTTATGACACTCTATTTAATTTTAAATATAATATTATTATAGGATATTCTGTCTGATTATTATAACAAATACATTTGTCAATTGTAACCTTGGCTTGTTCTTTATTAACATTCACTGCAACCATGAAATTTGTATATTCAATTAATACCTTAATATCAAATTACCTCTCTCATTGTCTCAATTAATTTCATTATTAATATTTAAAAATTAACACCCATCAAGATTTAATTATAGTAATCTTCCAAATGTATTAGTTTTAAATATTTCTTTGTTATCATTGATCATACCACTTCGTGTATCATAATAGTACCTATTCAGAAAATATAACCTTAAACTGAAAACAACCTAGCCTAACACAAAAAGTGTCAATTTCCATTAGGGAGTTTAGTTGCCACAGAGGTACTGCCAACAAAATTACTAGATGGTCATAGCCTCACCTGACCCAAAAAGATCGTGAACGGCATATAAAGTACGTTTTTTTCCTATAAGAATTTTCAAGGTCAAGATAAAATTGGCAAAACTGCTTTTTTTAAATTATTAGAAAATTTATTTTCGTCAGGGTTTTCTCTAAACGACTTGTGTCATTTTGACATTTAAAATTAAATTGTCAGCTTTTCTATTTTGAAACTGAATAGGCGTAAAAACGGAATCTTTTAAAATTAAATGTATAATAAGCATTTCTGAAGAGTGCAGAGGAACTGTTGGATCTGCATCCTAACACACCAGAAGAAGACGTTTACGAAAGATTAGCAAGAGCTTTTGAGGTACATAGAACTTTAATGCCAGATTTTAAATTTCCCACTAATTTTTGGTTCTATAAAGTTACTAAAACAAATTTTACAAACATATATTTTTTAAAGGAATCCAAGTTATGCCAACATAAACCCTAAATTCTTTGACCTTGAAAATTTTTATAGGAAAAAAACGTATTTAGATGTTTTGCATATGTCTACAGGGTGTATTCAAATAAAGTAGTATAAATGATACGCGTAAATTCTTGAATCAACATTAGCAGATTAAGCCAAACATTTTACCCATAATGACTTAAGGTCCTTAAAGGTCAAGAAAAATCAGCAAAGGGCTTTATGCGGAACTTTCCTCCCAAGTGAAAGTTTTGAAACTAGCAATTTTGAAAACATTCAAGAAAAAAAGAATTATTTTTTTTAAGGTGTCCATCCTGTATATTATGTCCTTTCTGCTTCTAAGTGAAGCATAGGGCTTCAGCAAAGTGTTGCCATCGAACTCGATTTTGTGCAAGTACTTTAATTTCGTTTCAAATTTAACCGCTTGTTTTATTATTGTACATCTTCAGGTCGTATGTGGTCCGGGATGAGGAGCGGCTGGTTCGGTGCGACCGATTCAATGCAGCCCTTTTAGCGCGGGGACGCTTCGGAGCGAGGACTTTTCGGCGCGATGACAGTTCGGCGCGAGGACCTTTCGGCGCGGATACCGTTTGGCGCGAGAACTTCCTGGCGCGAGAGATTTCAGCGCAAAGACTTTTCGACGCAAATCGATTCGGCACGAGGCCGTTTCGGCGTTGTTGTTAATTTTCATACGTAGTATAGAAAGTCTTAGAATCCGACAAAATTAAAAAACATACCTATATACATCCCGGAAGTCGTTTGTTACGTACACACACAAAGTTTTTTCGACAACCGTCAAAATAAGGAGACATTTGCGCATCGTTACGCGAAGTTTTGAAATCGTGTACTAAAATGCCAACTTTTTAGTTTTCATTACTATTGTCAAAATGACATAATAGTTTTCACAAATGAAAAAAGTTACTTTTTCACGTTGCCCTTGATGACGTTACAAGATAGTTATTTGTATTTTTCTTATGTATGAACTTATTTCTACTTGCAATCTGTATTATATTATACAATAAGCAAAAATAATAGTACAGTATATTAAAACGACTTGCAAATGACATGGGAGTTACATTCCTTTGAATGTAACTCATGTGTTACTTGCTAAACGCATAAGGTTGAGTTTATTTACAGGAACAGATGTTTAGAATCTACTTGTTTAAACCTGTTTAGTCTATAAGTGTGTGCACTATTGTCAAGCAGATTTACTTCAACTCTCACTATATTCGCTTTAAGTCATTTAAAATGTCCGCGTTTTTTACGCTATAAGGGGAGTCCCACATTGCACGTAGCACATTATTCTGAAACTTTTCTATTACTTAGATGGTTGAGTTTGCTGCTGTTCTCCATAACTACAGACCGTATGTCCGTATTGGTTTGAATGCTACTTTATATACTAGCATCTTGTTTGATAATGCTTACCGAATTCAAGGCCCAACTTTTACTATCTTGACCTGTGTTAGCGAAGTATTGTTTATGAGAACTGAGGGCTATTTACCACTACATTTGGTGAATTTGATATAGACGGATTTCGCTTCATTAATCTTAATTCTCCATTTTCTGGCCCATTTTTACTCCTTCGTCTAAAAGACGAAGGAGGTATTGTAATCACGAAAAAATCATATACATATAAAAATAAAAAACATATAGGGTAAGCACTTTAAAAAATAACGTTTCGTTTATTTTTACTTTAACTGAGAAATACATAAAAGTAATAATTTTCACAAAGCTCAGGCTTTATCATTGACGAAAATAAGAACAGAAACAGGTTAAACAACACAAATGGGACAGAATAGTATGGTGTCTTTATAACGCAGCAGAAACTCATACATTCGAACACGGTTGTGGCAAATTTTGAATTTAGTTGTCGGGGCCCGTAGGCCCCAGGAAAGTAAACCACATGAGGGATTAAAAAAACTTCAGCGGCGAAGACCGTATTATGTTTTTTTAAATCGAGAAATCATGATTTTAAACTTTTTTCTTCAACTCGTCTAGATTATGTTGACGCCTCCAGCTACAAAAAGTCGTAAAACGATAGATTACTCAGTGCCTATTTCCTGTATTTTAATAACAATATCGACGTTCTTCACAGACGATTTCAAAAATATTTTTTGTGCTTTACCGTATACAAGGTGTTTAAAAAATACGTTTGGATATTTTACCCACTTGTACATCAATACAAGCAAAACAATCTTAATAAACATGGATCTGAAAACCCTTTGTTTACGAGATACATAATTTAAATTTAAGTACGCCAGAACATGATCCTTAACAGCATCAATAAACTTTAAAGTTTCATTAAAATCGGCTGATGGGTTTTTGAGATATTGGAGCATTTTAGTTTTTGTCTTAATAGGTCCAGAGGCGTGCAAAACTATGGGCTTTATTTTTTATTGAAAACGAAGCGAGGTATGAAATAAATTCAAGGGACAAAAACATTTTTAGGTGCTTTGTTAAAAAAATATATGAAAATTTCAAAAAATCTATTGGGCGTTATTTTTCTTTGTGAAACAAACCTAATCGGCATGCCCCATGGGCACGCCTCTGGAAGTACTGGGTCAATTGTAATATGTCTAAAAGATATTTCATAAAGTTATAAACAAACTACAAAAAATTCATTAAAATGGCAGGTAATATTAATTTCAAGTGTTTAAATTTCTCCCCAAAATAGCTTTAATTCGCTGAGGTTATTGTTCTTTAGATTTATCACTAATACGTGACAGCGAGAAATCAATCCAACACGTTTGCAAATGGGACAGAATTAAAGAGACACATGCTTCGAGACACTGGTAATGCAAAGATATGATTTACAACTCTTTGTGCTAATTTAGAGGGATAATGTGATTTATGGAAGAGTATAGCTAGTACCGCTCTATTTCCAATGTTCCTAGTACCTATTGCAGCTTCACAAGGTTATTCATAAAGCCGTAAACATTCTTCATCGGCAAATAAACTTGCATAGTATAAACAAAAAGAACAATAATTTTTTATGGTGTCGTTAGATTGCTCATACATTCATAAAACTAGTTATATTCTTAATGCTAAAATAACTTAGAAATTCCTAAGTAGACGAAACAAGAACATATTTACCAAATGGTTTGATGCTATGAAACCGTATTATATGGTCTTGCAAATAAAGTAATCATTACTAATCGCATGTAGCATTAGCTACATTTCTTTTATATTTCATTAAAATATTTCCAATACATATTATAGTGCCAATGAATTATTAAAATTATGATACATAATCGAACAAACAATAACAAAATTGTATAGATGAGTCATAACAAAATTCAAAATGAAATAGAAAAGATGTAAGCCCCTAAAATATAATAAAGTATCTTTCAGATCAGAATTTAATTTCGTTCACATTGATGAAATGGAGGAAGTCTTATTCGTTTTTAGATCATTTATTATTGAGAGAAGTATGGCCATTCATATTTATTTGGACATAGGAAATACTGAAAAGTTATTTTTGTTTAAAAATTTGCAAGAACCACACACTAAAGAAACTGTCACCGGTTGTCTTGAAATTTCTGTACCGACTAAACGTATTATAGTATCGACATTCTATAAATTATCTATAATTTAGAATTGATCTATTACCTTCAGTACTTATTACGTGAAAACATTATGTAAAATTTCTGGTGTTTGTGCAAGGTGTGAACTATAGATTTTGTGACTAAAGTGTACGGGTGTTATGTCATCATCGCTATTTCCGTTGTTACTATATACAATGTTAAGGTGCTGGTCTTCCGTTTTTAAAAGAGGGGTTGGGAACATTAAGATGCCATAGTTACCGAAATCGAATTGGGGAACTGAGTAAAAGGTTGCAGCCAGAGCTGTGCACTTGGGCAGTAATTAAATAATTTGTACTTACCCTTTTTTTGTTGATTTTTCTTGAAATTTAATTACTTTTCCAAATATGGTAACTGTAATTAGTAATTGTATTTTTATTAAAAAGCGTTAGACAATTACTTTTTGAAAGTGTTTAATTACCACATTACCCGTTTTGAGTAATTAAATTAGTCTAAAGTATTTAAATTACTTTACAAGTATTTTAATTACTTGTGGTAATTAAAATTACTGGCGGTAACTGAATTATTTTTGAGTAATTCTGACCTCCATTGGGTATCTCCAGAAGGCACAAACATACGGTAAGGTCTTATTAAGTTACATGTTATGCAAATTACAATAGGGAACAATGTAAGTATAATTTATGATTTCCTATGACTAGCAGATAACAATTAATTTCTTGCAACATTTGAAATTTCAACGACTTGTGCACGAGTTGGCCTATACAGTATTATCTTCGTCTTCTAGAATCCTTATACCCAAAGAGTGTCCGATTGTTTTGGTCATTTCTTGACACAATTTCTCCATCCCTTCGAGTCCATCGCCAGTTCTTTCTGGGTCTTCCTATTCTTTTTTTTCCCAATTCCACCTGGCTCATTCCTGCAGCGATAATTTTTGCTTCCTGTTTATCTTGTGTCGCCAATGATTCTGTTGCGTAAGTCAACTACTACAATTGCATTGTGGACTTTTAATTTCGTTTTAATGTCTATTCCCTTTTTTCCAAATATTGTTTTATTTACTGCGTAATAGGTATTTACCCTTCTCTTAATTTTATTACTATATCTAGGTCTATCGTTCCATTTAAAATACGTAGTACACTCCCAAGGTATTCGTATGGCGTTACTGTTTCCAAGTCTATTTTTCCATGTCTATTTCTCTAACTTTGCCTTTTACTTTGTTATTTATTATCATTGTTTTATATTTATTAATGTTCAACTCCATTCTCAGATTTTGTTATCCCTTATAAGCACAAAAAAAGGGGGTTGGTAGAATAATACTTACGTTAATTGCTCAACGAATCGGAGCAGCATTCAAAGCACCAAATTGCCTCACTCAGCCAATGCCTAGGCGAGTCACTACCAATCGCTAATTAGGGGTCGCCGATCAGCTGCAGCCGAAGACGGCCGTGGGTTCATTAGATGGGGGAAATGGCGCCACCAATTTAGATAACAAAAAATTAAGTTTTAACCCCCCTAATTCAGCGATTGCTAGATTACGCTCCAGCTAAATTGGAACACTGAGAAATTAATAAAACGGCGCAAAACTGGAGTCAAACAATCAAGTGTAATCAAATGACAAATTCGTTTTATTCACTCGTAAAGCCGGGCACACACATAAAATACATGTAAGTAAAAGTTTAGGGCCGATGTATATGCATATAAATGTCCCAAGGATCCTTGTTTACAGAATGGGGTGGCCAATTAAAACACCAAATCATAAAAAATAATGGAAATTCCTGCAGGCTCCCGAGAGTGACGTTAATATAAAATTGTAAATTACAAGCGGGCAACCGCCTCGGGAATTTCTAAAAAGGGTACATGTAACAATTAAATAGCACAATCCGTAGTTAAAGTGGAACTACGGCGAGGGGAAACCTCTTACTTTACAAATTAAAATTCGCAATCACAGTGATGCGTCCAGACCATGATCTCAATATCTCGCGCTAATCTCAATTTAGAAGCAAAATACTTTTGGGCAGTCCTTCGTCGATTGAGCCGTACACACGCGTACAGCCAGGCTCGATTGCCGGCCAATTAATAGAGCAGTAAGGTTACCTTAGGCTGATTCGAAGCTGTCTTAGCGCGAAGAGCATCGCAGGAATGGGCTTCTGTAGACTTGATGACCGAACCAGGAAGGACGGTAGCTCGTCAAGTAAGCGCGCCGAGATACGCTATCGCAGATCGCAACGGGCCGCAAGTCGGGGTTTCCGAAGTTTTATTGGAGACCTATCACGTAGTGATCGAAATGTATTTGGGGTCCAGTACGTGATATTCGAAACGTAGTTGAGGCCCAGTACGTGGTGGAGACTACATTATTGAAATAAACGTTAGCGGGCAATCGAAAAGGGGCTGAAAATGGTCCTACTTACACTAAAATCCCCAAATGTTTCGCTCGGGAAGTTTTGACGTCAAAAAAAAGTCTGCACCTGGCAGTATCTCCAGCTTCACATACGGAGGAATGTACAAATCCCCTAACTAAAGGGTGAGAAGTGCCTAGACAACAATAAACACCTTCTCCAAAATTGCGACCTCGAACAGCCCCAAAAACTTCCACGACCTTATTCGATCGAATGCCGGAACAAGATGCCAAATTTTCGCGTCGCAAACGTTCAACAATGTGCAACGGCGGCGTATCAAAAATGCGCAATATCCGGACGCAATTCGAAAAATATCGAACATACAGTAAAGCGAAAATTGACGGTAACAAACCCCCCTCTTACCCTGAGGAAGAAAATTTCAAAGAAATTTTCTTATACGCTAAATACGAGGCCCAAAATAATGTCAAAGTTGGACAGCACAAGAAATGAGGTAACACACAGGGACAAAAGATGGAGCGATAAGAAGGGAGTGATTTGGGTCCAGGCCGGAAGTCCCGTGAGCCGAACACCACCCGCACCCTTCGCTGCGTGATGATAAGGCTGCGCCGGTGGATGGGGCAGCTATGCTCGACACCCAAAACCTCCCAGTCAGGAGTCCAAAACACTCGGAAGAACGTTGGAGGGGAATCAAGAAAAGAGGACAACACTGAAGAAGGAATAGGAAGGACGGTCCGATGTTCGTCTGTCACGTCAGTCATAAGTGGGGATGAACCGAGATAGTGCCATCGTGTCGGCCGATGCCAACCCAGCCCAGGCCACCGTAGTGTCACCAATAAAGGAAACCTGAGAATGTAGGCGGACACCAGACGGCACGCGCAAAACCAAGGCTCAATCTCCACTCATCGAGGATAAGTGTATAAGCCCAGGAGCGAGTTACACACTGAAACAACCTTAAAGAGGTTGGGAAAACAAAAGAAAAAAGGACAAAGTCCAGCACAACACACCTCAAGAAAACAGCCACAAACATTCCCGCACTAAATTTCAAGAGAGCCAAAAAAAAAAGACCAAGAGACCATGATGTTGTGGTCGGGGCCACAAACACTGCCGGGAAACAGCGGGACCCCAAGGTGGCCGACCGACGTCCCCAACCAACCTCCCACGAACGCGAACTAAACGGTCTGGCCACTGATACTCGGACCATGATAGGGTTTTAGGTCCTTGACGTGTCAAGATCCCGAAAAGACAGTCCCATCGGGATCCTTCAGCTGATAGACCCACCGAGAAAGTTTCTTGTAAATGACAAATGGGTCAACGAAATTAGGGGCGAGCTTGGCTGTGAAGTCTCTAGCAGCATTGGACAAAACGTGGTTCTTTCGGAGGACGGATTCCCCCACCTCAAATCATCAGGGCGATGACGTAGGTCGTAACGAGGCTTCGACGCTTGGTAAGCCTTCGTTAAACGCTTCTGAACGTCAAGGTAAACCTGCTTAAGGGCTTTAGATCGCGGTTCTACATCATCACGGTCAAACATGAGTTCAGGGTTATCTGGATTTTTGGCGGGTAGGAGGTCATTAAAGTTAATTTCTCTACCAAAGTTTACGAAGAACGGGGTCATACCAGTCACTTCATGTTTAGATGTTCTGATCGCACACGCCACCGATGGTAACAACACATCCCAATTACGCTGATTCTCCTTCACATACGCGGACAACATTGTCTTCAACACGCGGTTAACCCTCTCAGTGGGATTGGCTTGGGGATGATAGTAAGCGGTGAAAGATATCCGACATCCATAGCGCTTAGCCATGTTCTGGAAGTCCCTACTACGGAATTGGACTCCGTTATCACAAATGATCCTACGAGGAGCACCAAACAGAAGTATGACGTTCTCCTCAATATTCCTAACCACAGCGGAAGCGGTAGCGACCCGAAGGGGGAAGAACAAGGGAAACTTGCTAAACAGGTCCGCAACAACTAAGATGTGGGTGTAACCACGGGAAGAGCGGGACAATGGACCAACAATGTCCGTGAAGATAACCTCCCAAGGGCGAGATATCTGGGAGTGCCCTCCCATAAGACCTCTAGGAGCTCTCTGCTCGGGTTTAATGCGGGAGCAAACCCCACAATGTCGAACATACTCGGCCACCTCCTGTCGCATCTTAGGCCAGTAGAAATACTGAGCGATCCGACTCAACGTCTTATTGACACCACAATGTCCACTCGTACGGGAGTCATAAAAACGGGACATAATATCTCTGCGTTGTTCCCTAGGAGCAACAGACTTCCATGCATCACGATCATTCGCAAGGTCAGGGTACGGAACAGACACATACTTAAACAACCGATCCTTGTCAACACGCCACAACGGAAAACGTCTAGGTCTCTGACTCACTTCGCGAATCATCTTCAGATACCACGGATCACGAGGTTCGTCAGGCATAACAACGAGCGGTACGTCCACAACATTCACGACGCCATCCACACCATTCATGTCACTCATTGCATTCACCACAGGTACAGCGCGAGTCAAAGTGTCGGGCACTACGTGATCCTTCCCTTTTCGATGCTGAATCTCGAAATCGTATTGCTGCAACCGGACAGCCCATCGCGCAATACGACCAACGGGGTCCTTAATATTATTCAGCCACTTCAGACTATAGTGATCCGTCACAACAGTGAATTTCGAACCTTCGATGTATGGGCGCAGCCTCTCGATCGCAAACAGCACCGCCAAACACTCTCTCTCAGTCGTACTATAATTCCGTTCGTTCCTTGTTAAGGAACGGCTAATATATGCGATTACGGTTTCGCCATTAGGGGTAGTCTGGGTTAAGACGGCACCAAGACCATACGCAGAAGCATCCGTTTGAATAGTGAACGGTAAAGAGAAGTAGGGACACGATAAAATCGGAGCCGAAACCAAACAATTCTTAAGAGTGCGTAAAGCCTGATCGCAGTCATCGTTCCAAATAAACCTTTTGTTCTTCTTCAACAAAGAAGTCAAGGGAGCTACAACCGTCGAGAAATCCGGCACGAACCTCCTGTACCACGAAGCCATACCTAGAATGCGTCGTACCTCAGACACACAGGTGGGAGTGGGAATCTTCAAAATGGCCTCGACCTTACTGGGGTCCACTAATAAACCTTGAGCGTTCACAACATAGCCCAAGTAAAACTCTGATTTACAAAAACAACATTTATCTTTATTCAAGGTCAGACCCGCCTTGAAGAGACGAGATAGTACCTCTTGCAAGACCGTAAGGTGTCGGTCAAATGAGTTTGTGCAGATAATTACCTCGTCTAAGTAAGCAAAGACGTAGTGTTCAAGGTCAACACCTAGCACATTAACTAACAGTCGCTGCCAAGTCGCAGCCGCCGTATGAAGGCCAAACTGCATACGTTTAAATTGAAAGAGCCCACGGTTCGGCACAGTAAAAGCGGTAAGTAGGCGAGAAGACTCGGCTACTGGAATCTGCCAGTATGCGGATTTAATGTCGAGGGTGGTTAGGTAGCGAGCATCCCGAAGTTTGTCAAGGGTCGCATTTACAAAGGGTAACGGGTAGGCGTCTGGTTGACTGACCTGATTGAGACGTCGATAGTCGACACAAAATCGATAGGTGGAGTCTTTTTTTTTAATCATGACGATAGGTGAAGCCCAAGCTGAACAAGAGAGTTCCACAATGTCGTCCGCTAACATTTTATCCAACTCCGCATCGACGTATTTCTGTAAGGCAGGGGAGATAGGGTAGTAGCGTTGCTTAATTGGGGGTGAAGTCGTTTTAATTCCATGGGCTACTAAGTGAGTACAACCAAGTTTCGTACCCATAGACGAAAAAGCATTTTCCACCAATGCCTCTAACCTAGCACGTTCTTCAGGGGATAGCTGTTCAGCTGATTTAATCGCACACAGTTCAGCACTCGGGGCACTCTTGCCAAATGACCACTCGCCACGACCAAGGTCAGGAATAATTTCCATCCTACGCCAAAAATCGGTTCCTAAAATCAGAACATGTGGTATGGACGGAATAACGAGGAGGTCCATCACCACAACACGATCCCGCAGAACAATAGGTACGGACACCGTTCCAATCGCCTGACATTCATCACCATTCGCAACCACACATGATTGGACGTGAGTGGCATTTAAATTACACAGAGGTTTCAGTTTAGTCCAACCATCCCTACCGACAATCGTTCGCGACGCGCCGGAGTCAAGGAGGCCTAACATTTTGACACCATATACACTAACATTTAAATAAGGGCGTTGATCAGGACCGATGCTATTTAAAATAAAATCCAAAATAATTCTTTTGGCCATAGGGAGTTCACAAGGGGGATTCTCAAGGTCGGCCGAACCAGGGCAGCGCGTTAATCGGCCACTTAACGTCGCTGACGGGCGTTTCCCGCACACGAGGGGCAAGTTCTCACGGTAACATCTGCCTTGCCACAACGGTAGCAATGCATTCGCCGAGGGGCGGAACAGGCGGCAGCACGGTGACCTAGCTGTCCACAATTCCAGCAATTGGCTGAAGATGGTCCCGCGACCGGAGAAGAAACAGGTGAAGCCGTGGCACAATATTCGGCCTGACGAGGAGTACGACTTTTAGGGGCAGCATGTAGGGCACTCACACGAGGCGCGAGCCGAGGCTTGGAGTAAGCAAGGTCGGGTTCGACTAGTCCTCTAAGGGTGGTAGGAGGGCTTTTATATTTGGCCGCGTGACGGTACGCGTCCTCGATCTGTTTACAGACACTAGTTAAGCCAGCGACTGTAACAGTAAGTTCCCTAGCTAACTGAGAATACAAGTAGGGCAACAGGTTACGACGAATATAAGTCACGCGCGAAGCTTCGCTAGGCAAGCTAGGTAAACGTCGAAACAAGGCTTCCATGGCCGCTACATAAATTGTGACCGGCTCGAATTCGCCCTGAGTCCTGTTTCGTATTTCTTCCCCCAACGCAAACTCGTAATCTTCGGGGAGAAATGCAGCTCTCAACGCATATACCAGTTGATCCCACGAACTAACCGTGTCACGCACCGACCTGAACCATAATAACGCGTTATCCGTGAACAGTTCCACAGCCGCAGTGAATAACTGTTCCTTACTAACACCTCGAGCTACCCTCAATTCCTCTACACGCTCCAAAAAACTATTCATCCCAGAATCTCCATTAAACCGAACGTTCCATTTATTAATGGACAATGCATTAACATAATTACTACGAGTGGGTGGAGGCACAAATGATTCGGCTAGCCAAGTAGAATCACGAAAGGGCAAAGTTGGTCGCCTCGACGCTGATAGGCTCGAGGGTGACGGCAGGGGTTCAAAACGCACGCGGAGCGACGATACATCCGGAGGGTGAGTAATATGTTCGCCAAAATTAGGCGAAATATTGTCAAAGGCGCTAACCGGGTCTTGGATATTTGA
Organism: Agriotes lineatus; assembly: GCA_940337035.1. Taxonomy (NCBI): domain Eukaryota; kingdom Metazoa; phylum Arthropoda; class Insecta; order Coleoptera; family Elateridae; genus Agriotes; species Agriotes lineatus. Next base: position 38,067 of record CALNHX010005580.1, on the reverse strand, counting down.
AGTCGCTTCCCTTTCGCGCTTAGTCAGGTTATTCTCGGAAGTCACCGGGGGTTCCGACGCTTTGGTATGAACGTCCTCAATAAGTTCTAAGCATGGAGTCATACGGCGATCTTTACGAGCGAGGAGAAGACCGTCCGCTTTCAGGTAGTTTAATCGACTACAAACGTGCATTAAACGACTATTCAAACGCTTGTATAAATTATCGGATAGAGGAGCTTGGCTCTCATCTAATTCGCGCCTAATTTCCACCAACTTGTCTTCGCAAATTCCTAGTTGTTCCTCAACATCTAATGGGACTTCAGCAAAACAAACAGGGATCGTCTTTTCTACTCGAAGCCTAGCTCTCAACAGTTTCATTTTATCGTCAACTGTCCCCTCCACTGAAACACCCCTAATCATTAACTCGAAATTTAATTCGTCAGCCCTCAGTCGATCAATATCCATTTCGATACCAAAGAGACAAACAAATCTATATACAATAAAAAAAATCCCTACTAAAATAATTCCTAGTACGCCCCTGGCGCGATTCGAAATATTAAATTGCGCAATAAATCAATAAACAAGAATCGCGAATAAATATTCAAAATGGGGATACGCCACTGGAATAGACCAACGCCACTGGAATAAGAAGAATAAGATAAATGTACCCGACAAATAAATTTACATCGAGCCGACAAAAAGTAAATGCCGCAAATTGCAATTAGTACTAAATGGACACAGCAAAACCAAATTACCACGCTTAATGCAACAATATCGATCAGCTGCTATTTCACGATAAATGAACGCAAGGGATATGACCGTAATGCCTCGAAACCAGCTTTCGGCAATCAAACTGCGTTACCTTTTCCACTTTAAGTGAATAAATCTAAAATTGATCGGAATGTCGGTTTCAATCGATAAATCCCTAAATAAACATGCAAAAATTGTTTTTGTATTTTTAAAACGTTTAAATATTTAGAATAGATAAATAGCTAAATAACCATGCAAACAATTTTTTTGTATTTTAATCCTCTTAAAAAAATTTTAGAACAATTAAATAGCTAAATAAACATGCAACCTATTTTTGTATTTTAAAACTCTTAAAATTTTGGAATCGTTCTAAAATACAATTTTCCGCGAAGAAATATTCTACAGCATTAAATTTGAAACAATCCAACTCGAGTTTGACCCAAACAACGCGAGGTCAAGATAAATAAACCTTATCTTGCACGTCCAGTGCAATTTTACCTGCTCAAAATAGCTTCGTTTCAAATTTAAGCGTCTTTACTAAACGAGTAAATAAAACGTTGGTAATTACGTTAATTAAACACTGGGCCCCACGTTGGGCGCCAGATTTTTGTTATCCCTTATAAGCACAAAAAAGGGGGGTGGTAGAATAATACTTACGTTAATTGCTCAACGATTCGGAGCAGCATTCAAAGCACCAAATTGCCTCACTCAGCCAATGCCTAGGCGAGTCACTACCAATCGCTAATTAGGGGTCGCCGATCAGCTGCAGCCGAAGACGGCCGTGAGTTCATTAGATGGGGGAAATGGCGCCACCAATTTAGATAACAAAAAATTAAGTTTTAACCCCCTTAATTCAGCGATTGCTAGATTACGCTCCAGCTAAATTGGAACACTGAGAAATTACTAAAACGGCGCAAAACTGAAGTCAAACAATCAAGTGTAATCAAATGACAAATTCGTTTTATTCACTCGTAAAGCCGGGCATACACATAAAATACATGTAAGTAAAAGTTTAGGGCCGATGTATATGCATATAAATGCCCCAAGGATCCTTGTTTACAGAATGGGGTGGCCAATTAAAACACCAAATCATAAAAATAATGGAAATTCCTGCAGGCTCCCGGAGAGTGACGTTAATATAAAATTGTAAATTACAAGCGGGCAATCGCCTCAGGAATTTCTATAACGTGGTACATGTAACAATTAAATAGCACAATCCGTAGTTAAAGTGGAACTACGGCGAGGGGAAGCCAGGCTCGATTGCCGGCCAACAGAAGCACAAATTAATAGAGCAGTAAGGTTACCTTAGGCTGATTCGAAGCTGTCTTAGCGCGAAGAGCATCGCAGGAATGGGCTTCTGTAGACTTAATGACCGAACCAGGAAGGACGGTAGCTCGTCAAGTAAGCGCGCCGAGATACGCTATCGCAGATCGCAACGGGCCGCAAGTCGGGGTTTCCGAAGTTTTATTGGAGACCCATCACGTGGTGATCGAAATGTATTTGGGGTCCAGTACGTGATATTCGAAACGTAGTTGGGGCCCAGTACGTGGTGGAGTCTACATTATTGAAATAAACGTTAGCGGGCAATCGAAAAGGGGCTGAAAACGGTCCTACTTACACTAAATTCCCCAAATGTTTCTCTCGGAAAGTTTTGACGTCAAAAAAAAGTCTGCACCTGGCAGTATCTCCAGCTTCACATACGGAGGAATGTCGAGAAGCGTACAAATCCCCTAACTAAAGGGTGAGAAGTGCCTAGACAACAATAAGCACCTTCTCCAAAATTGCGACCTCGAACAGCGCCAAAAACTTCCACGACCTTATTCGATCGAATGCCGGAACAAGATGCCAAATTTTCACGTCGCGAACGTTCAACAATGTGCAACGGCGGCGTATCAAAAATGCGCAATATCCGGACGCAATTCGAAAAATATCGAACATACAGTAAAGCAAAAATTGACGGTAACAATTTTCTAAATCTTCAGTCCATATTCCTATTAGTTGTTTTATTTTTCTTTGAATATCAAATAACAGGACTATAATATCATCAGCGTACATGCGGCAGTCAATTTTAATTGGTGTCAATCTATTGTGTCCTATTACTGCCTAGTACTGTCTGGTTTTTAGTCTGGTATTCTTTTATAGTTTGTCTATTGCCGCTTTGAATAACAGTGGTCTCAGGCTATCCCCTAGTTTTATTCCTAGGTCCATCCTAAATTTCTTTAGTTTTTCCTGATTTATATTGACTCAATTTACTTTACTGTAGTTACTCTTTATAACCCGTATTAGTTTCTTTGGTACCCCTAATTATTCTAGACACTTTCATATTATTTGCCTCTGAATGGGGTCAAAAGCACTTTTAATCACATTTGTTAAAAATAAAATGTCCACTACAAACATACATAATCCGATCCTCTTGTACCCGAAGCTGTCAATGCAAGCTAATTAGTATTATCGAGACGTTTAAATAATTATGTACTAGGCATTCCACGAAAAGGCATTCCAACGACCTACTTACAAGTATCAAAGTTGAGTGGATGCGTGGTAAAATGTCTTGATAAAGTGCCAGACACTCTATCAGAAGAAAGTAAGTCGTAGCCCTCGAAACACAAGCCCAAAAGTAGACGTTTATCAAAGCATTCGATTTGTTCGACACCCCAGTTTCATGTTGTTTGCTCGGTAACCCATTCATAAATCGTTTTGAAAAAATACATACATCGACAATAGAATCGCTCTTTTTAAAGCAGATGGCATCTATTCATTCAGAAGGTTTATTCACTGTAACATTAGCTGCTTTTTAAGCTGAAAATGAGGAATACCATACAAGACAATCGGCTTTTTCATGCTCATATTTAGCTTGCGTATGTAAGACACGGAAGGAGCATAAAGGATCGCTGTGAAAATCGCTTCATTGTAAGTAATTCCTTTCAGCGGCGGCGTTCGCATCTTAATTAGACAAAGTAATTCACTCGAAATATAAATTGTCAAGCTGTTTTCACTAGTTCACCCACTTTCAGCTGTGCCGCATTATGTCGGACTTAAGATTGCTATCGCCTTTGCTAGTGAAAACTGCTATGGTTTTGTCTTCGCAGTGTGTGCCCTGAAATTTAATTCTGGGCGTCGAATTCCTGCCTATATTTGCATTTCTGTATGAACTGACCACAAGTTTTATATATACCAGTATAAAAGGGTGCTATTTCCAGACCGAATAAAGTTGTCCTGTCTTCAAATATCAAGTGTTTGAAAAATATAAAATTGTAAATAATTTGACTTTTAAATATAACACAAACAAATAATTATGGTAAGAAAAATTATAAAACGGTGCCATCTTCAAATCCTCAATAGGTAATTTATTAAAAAAAACTGTACTATACTCATTTGAGTAACTAAAGTAGGGATTTTTTTCTGTATGAGACATTATATGTTCATTTTTACGAAGGAGTAGCATTGTGATAGAGTATTGCTAACGGATACAGTTTGTATATTAGTTTAATCAAATTTATATAGAGCAATAAACATTTGTATTATTTCAGTGTTATAGTCAACTTGACCTAGATTAATTTATATAATCAGATGTTACAGTTCTTCTAGTAATTTCAAGATTTTTCTGCGTCGGAAAATTGAAATAATTCAAACATGTGAGCAAACGAAAATGAAATCAAGCTTGGCTTTGAAATATTTGTTTGTGTTGGTGGCACTGTAAGTCTATATCAAACTCGATGTTAGCAGGTTAGGTTTTGCGTCAGTTTTGACACAGACTGATGCAAAACCTAACCTGCTAACCTCGAATTTGACATAAACTTACAGTGCCACCAAAACAAACAAACATTTCAAAGCCAAGCTTGATTTCATTTTCGTTTGCTCACATGTTACTTATATAGGCAGAAGTAAACTCAACTGAGACATACGTTTCGAAATGAGAGCTGTGACCATTAGCTTAATCAGATTAATAACAGAGAATATTAAATCTGCAAAAGTGTAAACTACAGAGTAATGGACTTTCTCGTGTTAGAATTTTCTAATGCAGGGCCTGTTAACTATTTTTTATTTCATTGTCTGTTATACATGAAAAATTATAATTTTATATTCTACAATAATATTTTCTTAAAGAAATGTAATTTTTTGAGAGTTTTGATATGACACCGACCATTTTAGTTTTCGGTTAGTAACATTTCTGATTTTTTTTTAAATTCTGTAAAGAAGAAAAACATAAAATACAGAAAAAATGTATTCGCTAATCGGAAGGAAGTTGCAACGCCAGTACACAAAAAATAGTTATTTAGACCACGAGTGTTAGAAGAGTGAAAAAATAAGCACGCTAACACGAGTTGTCTATAAGATTTTTTAAAATTTCATTAAATATTCAAATCCACTGGGTGAAAAAAAGTGGCACTTCATACACTGAAATTAATTTTAAAAAACCTACTTTTTTAAATGACATTTTAAAATAGTATATTATGATACCAGGTTTATAAGAAGCATTTTATAGCACACACAGGTTACGGAGGTAAGGAGTAAGTGCGACAAAAGGTCTTATAAACAAGGTATCATACAGTATAGTATTGACTTTGCCACATTTTTAAACAAAAAAATTAAATTTCAAAATCTAGGAAATTTTGCGGCAGTTGGCGACATTTGTGCGGTGCAATAAGGGCGGCTATTGACAGTTCGATATGTACACGGAGCGAAGTACCTATGGTTGCCAACGTTAAAAAAGTTAATTACCCTGTTTTTAGTATTTTTATTATAGCATCGCTTTTCGTCTATTATGATACACAAACCAGTATCGTAATAGCCTCAGTACGAACGTAAACTAGATAAGAATTTCATTCCTGTCGAGAGAACTATAGTTTACCGAGAAGCGATAGCCGCGAGGTGAACTAGTTCTCGAGACCCAGGAAAGAAAAACAAAAGACCCCCATTTTAGAGGTATTCAACTTGAAAATCAGCTATCTCACATCAATACACATTAAAAATGTAATAAAAATACAAAGTGTGAAAAAAATCGTTCGAGCCGTTTTTGAAAAAATCGAAAAAACTGAAAAATCACAAGAGTAAACACCATACTACCGGTTATGCTATTTTCTTCAAAAGCTTGCTGTCGCATCTAGATAGTACACAAAACTTATATATAAAGTTTCAACGCCATACCACTTTTCGTTTTTGAGATATTCTGTTCACACACAGACAAACACATAGACTGACAAACCAATGAACGAAAACTTGTTTTTGGGTTCAGGGGACTCTAAAACGTGAATATCTGTTGAGACCTCAATTTTGAATTTTTGGGATGCATCCATTCTTCCTTTATTGTAAAAGGAAATAAAAATTGTCAGTAAATATTGCAAGACTTTAAGAGATTATTTTTTAAACAGTCCTATTAGCCAATAGTAATGAGAAAAAAATCAGATCGACCAATAGCATCAAAATTACACTGCCTATTTGCTAGTAGCTGATTACAGCGACTATTTTTTCACAAACTAGTCAAATCGTTGACTTCGGAAACTTTCATTGCCATTGCCATTAAGTAATAAACGACTTCCGGGATTGGACCGTGTCATGATTGAGGTCGAAGAACTCAACGTTTCGCCCGCTTTCGTAAGGGGCTTCATCAGATGGGAAAAAGCAAAAGAGCACGGTAGCTCAACGTGTTAACCACGCCAGAGGCGAAACTCTTTGCAAGGGAAGGGATAGAAGAGCACAGTAACTCAACGTCTGAACCGCGTCAGAGGCGAAACTCGCCTCTAACGTGGTTCACACGTTGAGTTACCGTGCTTTACAGTCAAATCGTTCTTCTGCTGTAACACAACTAGCTAGAAGTGGAGTAGGTGAGCAGCAGTTGTTAAAAATAACTGGACACTCATCTGGAAGCTCCATCAAACCCTATCTACAACAGGAGTGTTTAAAAATAATCACGCCGAATTACATTCGTGGTACCTAATAACTTTTTTTAAATAATTTTAACTAGATTAGCATCGTGTACTCGTGAGATTTTTTAATAGCAACAAAGATTCGTGAATTTGGTTAAAATTACCAAAAAGTTATCACCACTTATGTAATTACTGTTGATTATTACACACAACTTTCACATGACTGATGCAAGCAAAATGAAAACCCTGCATTTTTTGAAAATCGACCAATCCGAACTGATTTCCTGATAAGCGCCCGTAGGCTGTTTACCAAGCGATAAGCGTCCTAGGGATGATTATCGACCCCTTGGCTGGTGTCATAATTACAAATAGAAATGCAAGAAAGAAACAATTTAAGTTTTTTTGGCATTATTAGATCAATTTTAAATGATAATTCGTATACGGGTTTTGTGTAATAATCTTCAAAATATAAACGCGGGTAACACACTTACATATAATTTTGCCCGTGCCAAGTGTTATCGTGCTGGTTGCCCTTAGAAAACTGCCCTCGGGACATTTTTCATTGCGACCAGCACTCGACCCTTGGCGTGTGCAAAATTATCGGTAAGTATGTCTCGCCCTTGTTAGATTACTATTGGGAATATTCTCATGCTTCATTCTAAGATAATGGAACTAATTATCCTATTCATTAAACAAATATCTGCTGTTAATATCAAAAGTTATGGGCTGTTGAATTTCAAAAGTTGAAAATAGCGGTTTCACTGACCCCACTGCACTTTAACTCATTTATAACTTTTACTAATTTTTAGAAAAAGCATTGTAAATAGTTACACGGAACTTACCTCGCAAGTGGACACTAAACATTCTAACAATATAAACTAAGAATTTCATTTTTATGGTGTATATGTTGTGTCCAAAATGTGCCCCTTTTCTTCAAGGATAAACGATAATCTATATGCAAAATATTACTTCTATTTAACTAATAGTTTTTGAATTAAAGCAAACAATAGGCAACATTTTATTTTTTAAGGTGCTCACACATTTGACCGAATTTTTTTCGGTTTCCTTCAACAAATAGTTTTAGAGCTATACCGCCCACAGACAGACTGAATTAAGAAAACTTGTTTTTCTAGAGACCCTGAAACGTGAAGATCTAAAGAAATCCCCGACGGTGATGTTTTCGCGATTAAAATACTTCGTCTTGTAGGCGAGAGAAGTAAAAAGACAATTGTTACATGCTGTATTCATTATTTGTTTTGGTTAACGGTTTAGCTCTTCAGTAATCCAATTTTACTTTTAATTAAGCTATACTGAAGGCTAAGTATAACGTTAACAAATGTGGTTATTTATGCTGTTGGCATGCTTTAAAACGAAATAGTTACGATGAACATCTGCAATTTTTAGAACTCATAATTTTATTTTGTAGACATTTAATTATGTCGCGTTGGACATTGCTTACAGCAGAAACATATTTTACACTGAAATTAGGTTGTAAAAGCTACAAAAACGTGAGCAATATATAAAAAACCACTTTGTATTTTCGACTAATTACACGGCTAATGAATCTTACAATGCACGCAACTATAATAAATTAAAATATATGTATCAAGATCACCAGAGCAAGTAACTACTGCATATGATGCTGGCGTTTTAACAATACATGTTATAATTAGCACTAGGAGAGATCGCGGGTTGCGTGGGATCAAGGCCAGGATCGCAGTAATAATCGTTATTGTTTGATGAGCCATTGCCAAGGCTTATCCGCGAGGTGCCAGCCTCGCAGGCTTTGCATCTGTTATAATGCACTTATTAATAGCTGGTTAATAAACCCGCGAAATCCTTAACTGTATTTTGATCATATCGGTGCACCTGATGCTCACTAATAGGTTCGTTAAGTTGGTCAAATTTAGAGACAGATATATACGTTCCATGATTTACACTACATTTAGAAAAAAAGTTGTTTGTGAAAGTTGCGCATCTGTTGTTGCAGCGACTTCTTCGAGCTGTCAACATCTGTTGCAAAAAGACTACAAAAATAAAAACTACCAGCTCAATATGTTAATGGTAATCAATATCTGACTATTATCTAGTAGATCTATTAATAGCAGTTAGTAGGAAACCAAACTAAAGAAGCATCACTTCTGTTGAAAAAATGTCTACACTTTGTCCCAGCTAAAACAATTGATACTGAATTTTAAAATACCGTTAGACACTTTAACAATAGCTTTGCCATAATCGCTTACACTGCCCTAGCTATACTTCAGAGAAAATTTCAAGTAGCAAGCTGGGTCGAATACTATCACTTGAAAGGTCTTCTAGTTCGCTACAAAGATCGACAAAATATCTCTAGTAATTTATTTACAAAAAATTCTTCTGCAAAATTTTAAATGTAGGTACCTCAAACAAATTAGATATATGTTACGGTTTCTTTTTTAAGAGTTTTTTTTTGTTATGCTATTAAGTTTTGTAAATTGAGACACATGGTTTACATTTCTTAAAAAATATTCAAGGATAATAATAAGGCTGAAGGTGTAGTCTATCATGTTTTCCACAACAATCAGCAACTACTGTGGATATCTTATCGTTATGTTACGGTTTTGCGTAATAATTTTATGGGGACCGGCGTGCTGTTATGTTGCTTCAGTAAGAAAATTGTTAAACAACAGATTCTCTAAATGATGGATAGCTAGAGATCGTGTCAAACGATTAGCGAGACCACTCGGTCTTATTCGCCTTGATTAGTTTTTAAGGGCACAAGTTGACATTACTACTTAGTCTATTTAATCTACGTTTCGATAAAGGTCTATATTGACCTGAATATCTCTCTTATACTTTTATTATCACAAGATAATGAACGAAACCCTTATCTACTGATAATAACGGCACATAAATAAATACTGAAGAGCTAGCTGCTATACATAAAATGTGAGCTATACATGCCTTACCTGATTATAAATGCTCATCAAAAAATTAAGGCGATACTTCGTTAATCAACATATCACACATCTTATTTACTTTACAACTACTCTATGATAGTTTAGGAAAAAGTTAATAACACATATGAAAGGCGCCAGAGAATCAAGACACCTAGCTGTTATGAATTATGATAAACTAATTATTGATGGCAAAAGTTACACCCTTCCACAATTAGAAGAAAAGGAGAACAAGAAAGGAAGAACGGCAAGTCAACGCTCACCAGATCAAATTCAGGAAGACGAGCTACAAGATGAAGAGATAGAGCAGCAGAGAAGGGAGGTAAAAAAGACAAAAAACTACTAAATAGACCCCGGTATGGAAACACTGATGACGAACGCTTTTTTATCAAGGACAACGAGAAGGGCATAAATAGTAAAGAAATTATAGACATAAGAAAAGTGAAATACATAGGGTGCTGGAATGTAAGAACCATGGTAGCAAGGGAAAAAATAAATCAAATAATAAGCGAGATGGAAAAGTATAGAATAATGATCCTAGCATTAAGTGAAATAAGATGGCTTGGAAACGGAGAACTAAAGCTAGAGCGAGGAAAAACGCTACTATACTCAGGGAAAACGCAAGAAGATTCCATACATGAACACGGGGTCGGCTTTATAATAGACCAAGAAGCAAAAAGAGCACTCTTAGACCGGGAAGCGGTGTCGGAGAGAATAATTGTGGCCAGATTTAACGCGAAGTTGTTCAACATCACAATAATTAGCACTTATGTCCCAACAAATACAGAGGCACAAGACAAAAAAGAGGAATACTACGAAGAATTACAAAAAAAATATGATAAGCAAAGGAAGGAACGTAAAATAAATATTTTCTTACTGATGGGAGATATGAACGCAAAAATCGGAAATGAGAATGAAGGTATTGAAGAAATTATGGGAAAGGAAGGTATAGGAGAGAGAAATGACAATGGGGAAAGGTTTTTAGAGTTTTGCACAATAAACAATCTACTGATAGGAGGAAGCTTCTTCCCTCATAAGCTGAAACACAAAATCACATGGATAGGACCAGGAGGGAAACCCAGAAATCAAATTGATCACGTCACCATAGAAAGAAGACATAGAAATAGCCTACTAGATGTGAGAGCGATGAATGGGGCTGACATAGGATCGGATCATGCTCTAGTGAGAGCAAAGATTAAAGTCAAAATAAAAACCAGAGAGAACAAAAATAGTATAAGAACAAAGTATAACACACAACTACTAAAGGATAAAGAAATACTCAGCAACTTCGGCGCAAAATTGGAAGATAAAGTAAAAGCAAACTTGGACGAACTAAACATGGATGAATCAAGCATAGAAGAGCTATGGGAAAAGTATAAAGAGGCACTGAAGACAACAGCAAAAGAAATATTAGGAGAAAAAAAGAAGAAACACAAGCCGTGGTTGTCATTGCACACGGAGAAATTAATAGAGGAGAGAAGTAAACTAAAACAAAGAATATTAAATGCAAGAACAGACGAACAGAAGATAATACTTGAACAAGCATACTGGGAAAAAGATAAACAAATTAAAAGAAGCGCAAGAAAAGATCGAAGAAATCAAATGGAGGACCTGCTAAGGGAAGCAGAAAAAGCAGCAGACAGAAACGACCTAAACACGCTGTATAAGATAACACGGAAATTGTCTGGGAAGAGAAATATAACAACCAATAACATTAAAGACAAAGAAGGAAAAATACTAACATCACAAAAGGAAATATCAGATAGATGGGTAGAATATTTTAAAGAAATATATAGCATAAATAGAGATAACAGTAATATAGAAGAAATTGAGGAAGGCATTGAAATAGAACCCCAACTTGATGTAAATATGGACGGAATAAAGGAGGAAGAGATCCTTCAGGCTATTAAACAACTGAAAAATGATAAAGCAGCGGGGTTAGACGACATTCCAGGAGAACTGATTAAGGCAGGATCTGAATCAATCGTAAAAATGCTACATAACTTACTAAGGAAAATCTGGACAAAAGAAAAAATCACAAAAGAATGGAAGGAGGGCCTAATTGTCAAAATACCTAAGAAAGGTAATACCACATAATGCGATAATTGGCGAGCGATTACAATATTAAATACCACAAGCAAGATATTAACGAGGATAATACTTGAAAGATTAAAAGAAGCAACCTTAAGTAAACTCAGAAATAACCAAGCGGGTTTTAGACCTCGAAGATCTTGCATTGACCCCACATCAGCACACTAAGGATAATCTTAGATGAATGTAATGCATGGCAGAAACAAATACATATAGGCTTCACTGATTTCAGAAAAGCCTTTGACAAAATAAATAGAGAGAAACTGTGGCAGATACTTAAGATGTATGGAATACCAGCAAAATATATAAAACTTATTCAACTTATGTACGAAAATTATAACGCTGGTATAATACATAATGGAGAAAAAACTAAAAATTTGCAATTGAAAGTGGCGTGAGACAAGGATGCATACTGTCGCCCTTATTGTTTCTAATAATTATCGATTGGATAATGGAAAAAATAATAGATAATCAAAAAGGACTAGCATGGAGATTTAACACGAAACTCGAATATCTAGAATATGCAGACGACATCTGCTTAATTACCGAGAAAAGAAAACATCTACAAGACAAGGTAAATCTATTACAAACAACAGCAAGAAACGTGGGACTGAACATTAACACAAACAAGACAAAGACAATAAGAACAAGCACAGAAGAAAACTGAGATAAAAATAGGAGGAAAAAATATACAAAACGTGGCGAATTTCACCTATCTTGGCAGTATACTGGACGACCAAGGAGGATGTAAGTCGGACATAAAAACAAGGATACATAAAGCACAAAACGACTTTAGAATACTTGGTAAAATCTGGAAGTCAAATGAAATAACAAAGAATACAAAATTGAGAATATTCAGAACAAACGTGATCACGGTACTTTTATACGGGTGTGAGACCTGGGCATTAAATAAACAACAACTACAGAAAATACAAATTTTCATCAATAAATGTCTGAGAAATATTATGAAAATCCACTGGCCAATCACTATCACAAATAGAGAACTATGGAATATTACGGAGCAATTACCAGTTAGTGTGACTATAATAAAACAACGTTGGAGATGGATTGGACACACATTAAGGAAACCATGCTCAGACATAACCCGTCAAGCACTCGAATATAACATAAAGGGAAAAAGGAAAAGAGGAAGACCAGCTCAAACCTGGAGAAGAAATATACTTAAGGAATGTAAGGAATTGAACACAACATTGAACCATGTGAAAGAAACAGCTAGAAACAAAAATAGATGGAAAGAATTCGTACAAAATATATGTAATCAGCAAGAACAAAAGGTACTCAACCCCCCAGATTAAAGCAATAGAATAAATGAAGTGTTTAAGTTTAAATTGTTTAAATAGTTTAAATAGTGTAAAGTGTAAGTGAACCCTTTTAGCGTAAGGCCGACTACCTTATGCTATGAACTTACGAGTTAGAGAAACGTCTTAGACGACCTATATTCCTAATGGAATGAAAGGACTGAAGAAGAAGAAGATGATAGTTTAGCATGACATTCAATAAGTAAAACTTTGTATCTCAGGGTTCATAAATAACAAATTTAATTAAAATATTTGAATTCTCTAGTCACAAACAACAATTTGATCTTAATATCTTGGGTTCATAGGGGTTTAAAATAAAACGTCAACGGACTTATTTCTTACGTCAATTACTGTGAATTATGCGTCTTAAATGTAGTTATTAACAATTTTTACTATAAACACTTCGCAATTCCGCGGGATAGTTTAATGGCATAAAGACAACCTGTTTCACTTGCCGTGTTCTACACCACTGTCCAAACACACGCCGCTGCTGGTAGCTGCAGACCCTGTTAGTCAGCCTTGAATAGGTCGGTCGACAAGATGGCGGGTACTCGTATTCTGAGTTCCGGTTGATCGTCTTATCTGCTGCAGGTGCCACTTTTGCGATGTCTAGGAGCCACCAAATCTCGCTTGCAACTTGTGCCAAACTTCAGTTGTCTTTCACTTAAACACCCGTAGATTCATTGAAATAAAACAAATTGTAATGCTTTTTGAAGTTTACTTGATACACACAAAAAATTGTTTACACACACTGGTATAAACAGGGCTGAACTTTGGTTATTTTTAATTTGTAATAAGTGGATTCGTATTCGTTTGGAAGTCCAGCTAAAATCCCTCCAATTGGTTTTTATACTCGAATTTAGCCGATCCTAAAACGTGTTTCAAATGTTTTCTAAACTCGCTCGAAATTCGCTATAAATTTGTCACATTGACATAACTGACCGTTATAAACAAAAGCGAAGCGAATCACACCACGTAGATTCGTTAAAAATTCAATACATTTGCCTGCGAAATCATGCAGAAAAGACCTCGAAATATATTAAAAAAGGCGAGAACCTTATTTATGTACGATTTAGCTGAATCATCAAACGACGAAGCTGGAATCTACTTTTTAAGCAAATTCCTCGGATGGTTTAGAATCCTACATTATTCGCAATTCATCCGGTCGCAGCTATGCAAGGTAAATTTTTGAAATCACTTCATCCTCTCGCTTCTTATGGGTTGGTTTGTTTACAGGGGTACATCTACACCTTCACCATAGTTTTGTTTCTATTGGCTGTTTCCTTTACCACATCGGAACTTGCTCGAAAACTAGTCTTAGACTACCGACCCACTTGCACGGATATGAAGGTACTTTGAAAAGATGCAAACGTTATCTTCAGGTATTCTGTGAACTGTTCGTACTTTAACGGTGTCGTGGAGATCCTTTATGGGCTGCACAAACTGTTCATGTTACTGGACCAACATATACGCAGCACTACACAGGCTAATGCATATAAACTTTCTATTACGAGTGTTTTTGTGCGTATGCTCCATAAAACACAGCTCAAATTGCTGCTTTTACTCCAAATATTTTTGTATTTTGTATTTTTGATATTAATGAAGTTACAAGTTTTGAACCTATGAATATTGTTTTCTTAATTGCATATTCTATTGTATTTTTCTAAAAAGAAAGCATCCTATTTTATACCGGGTGACAATGATACTAGGGCCATGCTTATATCTTCTTTATTTATGAATAGATCTGGATAAAATTTTATACCAATATACTAGACATAATTTCTGATTGGCCGATAGATATAGTCAAAATGGCAGACTTCCGGTTTTACCGGAAATGATACCAACTTTGATTTTTTAAATGGAACACCCTGTATATTTTATGTTTTTATAAATCTACGAGTCAAACTACATATAATAGTCTTGCCAAATTTCAATTTTTTTAAACAAAAAAATGATTTTTTCAATTTTTATTTTTTACCATAGAAGGCCTTGGCTTGGAAAAATCTATTCTAATTGACTCTCGCAACTCTTAATAATAGCTATTTTATCAATAAGGTCAATAACAAACCTTTAATAAAAGAATATAATTTGCTAAACTCGTTTTTTAAGAAAAAGTCAGTTTTTTTAAATGGCACCTACTAAGGGCCATCTTGCCATTAGATAGAAAATGTAATTACCAATCTAACGATATGCATCATGCACTACTTTATCTTTATCTGAAACTGAAAATTAATTATTTTTTTAATCTATTTAAAAGTTAGTGTCACTTCTGGTGAAACCGGAAGTGACACTAACTTTGGTTATTTAAATAGATCACTCTATATGTTTTATGTTTTTCGGAATCTACGACTCAAATTACGTACAACAGTGTTGCCAACTTTGCTTAGGTATTATTAGTTATTACATAAAAATATTTAAAAAAATAAATAATCAATGAATTTACAGTTTCTGATAAAGATAAAGTAGTGCATGATGCATATCGTTAGATTGGTAATTAAGTTTTCTATCTAATGGCAAGATGGCCCTTAGTAGGTGCCATTTAAAAAGAGTGACTTTT
Organism: Agriotes lineatus; assembly: GCA_940337035.1. Classification (NCBI taxonomy): domain Eukaryota; kingdom Metazoa; phylum Arthropoda; class Insecta; order Coleoptera; family Elateridae; genus Agriotes; species Agriotes lineatus. The sequence goes on along the minus strand of CALNHX010005580.1, from coordinate 22,571 downwards.
TCTTAAAAAACGAGTTTAGCAAATTATATTCTTTTCCGCCAATCGTACTAACATTGTCACATTATTGACACAATTTTGTTGAGCAAAGTCAAACATTCCATTACATCAGCCGTTGCTAGGCAATTTAGAATAAAACTGTACAGGAATCATTTAAACATTTAATTACATCAGCCGTTGCTAGGTAATTTACAATACAACTGTACAGGAATAATATTCCCGGCCTAGGCAGGGAATATTCGAGTACTATTTCCTAATTTTTTTAATTACTCGTATCGATCGGCGGAAAAATAGTATGTGTATCTTGGACAAAAAGCAACATTCCCAGACTCCTCGCCCAACAATATTCACAGTCGTCTGGGAATGTTACGCTTTTCGTCCTAGATACACAATATACTATTTACTAAAGGTTTGTTATTGACGTTATTGATAAAATAGCTATTATTAAGAGTTGCTAGAGTCAATTAGAATATATTTTTCCAAGTCAATGCCTTCTACGGTAAAAAATAAAAATTTAAAAAATAATTTTTTTGTTTAAAAAAATTGAAATTTGGCAAGACTATTATATGTAGTTTGACTCGTAGATTTATAAAAACATAAAATATACAGGGTGTTCCATTTAAAAAATCAAAGTTGGCATCATTTCCGGTAAAACCGGAAGTCAGCCATTTTGACTATATCTATCCGCCAATCAGAAATTATGTCTAGTATCTTGGTATAAAATTTTATACAAATCGATTCATAAATAAAGAAGATATAAGCATGGCCCTATACTCATTGTCACCCGGTATACAAGTTTGTAATATCAAGCTTTTTGCTAGTTTTTAAATCATTTATTAATTGTATTTATGAATTTCGAGACATACTTTATCCGTATCGCATTTATTTCTTCAAAGTTAACTTATTTGACCTTAAAGGCTCTATTGTCCATTGTTCCCTATTTGTAAACACATACAGGGTGTTTCAAAACAAATGCGAAAAACTTAAGGGGCTGATTCCTTGTTCAAAATAAAGGATAGTTTATTATATAAACATTGGGTCAAAAGTCAACCATTAGGGAGATATCGCACTGCAAATATGGCGGAAAAATAATGTTTTTATTTGTTATCTTAAAAACTAAAAAAGGTAGAACAATAAAATTTTATGGAATTATTACTATTATAAAACACACTTTTTGCATATTTCTCAACTTTTTTAAAAAGAGTAGAGGAGATTGAATTAGACTACCGCTATCATTCTTCTTAACTAAATTTAAGAAAAACTTACGCAATGACATGGAAAAATATCAATTGATAGCCTGGTTTATTTAGAAACTTTTTTGTCTCTTGCAATTTTTTCATAAAACTCACCGTTTCCAAATAAAAAATAAAACGTAAAGCATTGCATGTCGAGAAAAAGAAATTTATTTTAGAAAAATAATCTAGTTGGCTGTTATCACTTTTTAAGACGTTTCTTATTGTTGTTGTATTTGACATTGCTCACTTAGTTTGGATACAAAATACGACTAATTTAATCAAAAATTTATTATCTGATCATTTAATTATTCATCCATATTTGCAGTGCGATATCTCCCTAATGGTTGACTTTTGACCCAATGTTTATATAATAAACTATCCTTTATTTTGAACAAGGAATCAGCCCCTTAAGTTTTTCGCATTTGCTTTGAAACACCCTGTATACTTCAAACGTTTTAGAATAACCTACAAATTACTTTGGGAGTGTTGAATAATGTATAAAAATATTTCCAAAGGCTAGTCTACTACTACTGCTATTGTATGGACATCAAAGGAGGTTATTTAAAATGTAATACCACTTTTTTTACTTTGTTTTATGATAAAGAAAGTATTAGATTCGCCCCAAAAATTAGAAATTGAGTTTTTAACAGATCTTCTCGTTTTAGAGTCCCCTGAACCCAAAAAACAAATTTTTGTTATTGGTCTGGGTGTGTGTGTGTGTGTCTGTCTGCCTGTGAACATAAAGGAAATTGTGTGAGTGTATCACACCAGATTTTTCAATTAATTAAATCTGGACTCATAACTATCAAAAAAGGCGAGAAACCTATGTATGTACGTTTTAGTTGAATCATCAAACGACGAAGTTGGAATTCAAGAAGAGAATTGATACACATAATTTTTTGTTTGTCTAGCGAACCTCTTGGATATTTGTATTTGTCTACAGTTGGGTAAAAAGATGCACATCGTAACCTTTTTTTAAGTGAATCGTATTTTAACTTAAAATAGTTGAATGTTTCACAATCATACGAATAAATATTTTATAAAATAATACTTATTGACCGTCTAGCTAACTAAACGCTGACACATTTTTATAAGCGGTTTGTCACAAATAACTCTCTCTATTATGCCACTATAATCATATACATACAGTGGTGGGCAAATGTATGAAAACACCTACATATCTCTTATACTCTTGAAGAGATTCCAAAAAATAGTCATTCGTAGCATTCGTTATTCTAAGTAAAATGGAGGTATCCAAATTATACTATGACTTCCAGTTTAACCGGAAGTAGCACATAATTAAATTTTTTTAATAGAACACACTATATAAAAAAATTTAAATCTGTCAAATAGAGCAAATTTAACGTTGTGCAATTAGTTTACGTTTAAAATGGCTCTGACTGATTAATTTCGTTGTTGCTCTCACGATTTATGTTTTTAATGCGTAGCAACTCTAATTATGTTACCGAAACATCGTTTATATTATAAAACATAAACGAAGTATTGCTAGCAAAATTGGCGTTGCATCAACAATGTCTTTAGTATTGCAATTTTTGAGAACTTTGATGCTCCACACATATTCATAAATCCAAACAGCTTTGTATGTATAGTTTATTTATTGGTTTATGCTGTTCTTGTCTTTGATAAAGGAAATAGAGTTTTTTCCTTAAACGTTACGTTTCTATATATTTTTATTTTTTGATGTAGCGAAATCCTCATTACTTACTAAATCCGAGTTTCTATCTACCGTATAGTGTCGAGATGATTATGTAGAACTAGTTACAAGTCATCTTGCCAGGCTACAATGGTCAAGCTCCGTTCTAATTACTCATATTCTTACCATAGCCTTCTTGATTTTCTCAAATCAGGCTAGTTTTTCAGAGAGTTTGCACTTTACAATTGCTCAATGTGTCCATACCACTGTAGATGATTTTCTTCTGTTCTCATATCCAAAAATTATACTTTTAGTTCGTTTCCAATGTCATTGATTTTATACGCGATTTTATCATCTCAGAAATCTGGAGGTAGAGTAAATTCAAATAAAATACTAGGAATGGCCAATTCGGCCTTCTTGTGCTGACGTCAGACCTGAGACCTGAGGCCCTATTTTTCAGCCGGTATTGGTTCATCGTTATACGACGATTTTTTAATAAAATTTGTATTTCATGGCATTTTAATGACAAGTGTTCTGACAGTGTGCGATATGAAATTTACGAAAATAACAATTTTTTGCACTATTAGCTCATACACATACTATTATTGATCAATTTGTGTACTTGAAAGTTGAACATTATTGATCAAGGTCATATTTTATTATTGACCGTTGTCTACTCCCTTCCTTCACAACGGTCAGTAATTGAGTCAACTGGTGAACGCCATTGGCCCCTCGGAGTTCGCCAAATTCACAAAAGCGTACACACACTTGAAATGCAACCTACTTCATTTTCGTGGATATTAACAAACTCTTGCATATACCGCAGGGTATTAATGCTAGGATTTAAGGTGCTAGTAATGCAAAGAATAGTTTATAGACCGCGGTAAAAACTATTACAGCCCTCGCGCCTTGTACCTCTCAGTGCCCTGCATCTCGAGATACAATATTGGCGTTTAGGCTATAATGATAGTATTTTCAACCTTGTTATATGTATATATACCATTTAGTTCTAACCATTTTTCCCGTAAAAAGAGTACTTTCTATTTTAAAACTATTCAGTTTGCTAACCTCTTTAATGTTATATAACTTTTCTCTTAAAAAACGGTTAGAGAAAAGTAGAGAATTACTTGAAAGAAGACTGTTATGTTATCATATTGCCAACACTTTGAAAAAACATTGTTCTATAATAAAGACAATTTCTAGTAATTCCATTATGCGTGGATCTATGAAGTGTAAAAGAGAAACTGGTCGACCAGCAACGGTGAACGAGAGTGCTTCAAGAGTACTACTAAAACAGAAGAGCTTCCGCGTCGGAATTCTTTATTTTTTTTTTGTTAAAGCATTAGGAAGACATGTTTCAGTCTCCATTTGTAATAAAAAATCAAGAAAATGGGGTACAGCGTTTACAACGTACAAAAACTCATTTAGGGCAAGCCTTGGAAAGAAGATAAAAAATGTATAATAGTCATGTCTCAACTGAAGTCTATAGGTGAATGTCAGATTGCACTTTGTTTATGAAAACAAAAGTTTACACTGCAGTAAGTTTACTTGTATCAAGCAAAAAGGAAAATAAGATAGCATTTACACAACAACAGCGAGTGTTTTTGCTGGAAAGTTACTTTCGGAATGGAAGAAAAGTCCATCAATAATAGTATATTATGATACTGGTGTATAAGTACGCCTTTAAAGCGCGTGCGACGAGTTTAAGAGCACGACGCAAGGCGGAGTGCTTTTAACTTCGCTAGTGCAATAATGGCACTTATACACATGTATCATACGCTGCTTTTTCTACGATCGTAACAGAAATATAAAAACTTAGTTCGGTGACACTTTTTCCGTCACATTGTGTTAGATATTCTAGGTTATGTTGACATTCAAATTTACGGCAAAGCGTGTTTTAATATAATATTAAAACACGCCACCAATGGCAACATGCTAAAAAGACCGAATTCGGGCGCTAATATTAAGAGTGCTACAAAAGTCATTTTTGACACTAGAAACTGCAAACAGTTGTCATATTGACACGATCGTAGAAAAAAAATTTTTTTCTCCAACCACACGAATAAGACTCCACATTTTATATATAAAAATCAATCGCCGTGTGTTAGTAAGTTAGTGTGTTAGTGCGTTAGTGTGTTAGTAACGTAAAAACTCGAGAACGACTTGACCGATTTGGATGATTTTTCTTTTGTTGTGTTCGTCTGACTCCCGAGGTGGTTTAGCAAAAAAGAAAATTCGGAAAAATCCAAAGGGAAAGCCGGAAAATTGGAAAATATCGAAAGTGAAACTGGGTTTTTGAGACAAATTATTTTTGTGCAGAACATCGTTTGCCGGGCCAGCTAGTTGTCGAATAATTTTGTATAAAAAGTAAGTCATTTCGGGATGTTCATCAATTACCTTGGCAACTGTACAATTTTCGATTTATTTTTGCATTAGTACAAAAATGGAAGCAAGATAGGGTTTTACCCGGTAAATTTTAAATAAAAAACAAACGCTTTGTCAATATTCGACAATCACCGTCGTTGTTGTGTATTTTCCTCGTATAGTGATTGTTTATTTGCGCCATAAATGTTCTCAAATGTTGTCTACAATGTTTGAGTCTAAATAATAAGTCATATTACCGAATTTATGAGTAGTTGGAGAAAAAATAGTATGTTTCATTCGCACAAAGGGTAAGACTCGCCGGACTTCGCTGCGCGTCGTCCGGCAATGAGTTTTTTTTTAACACACGATAGTATTTTTAGGCAAACGAAAGACTCTTATTGAGTAGTATACAAAATAAAAATTGTTTCTCGTGGGCTAAGAACCACTTAAATTGGAAAAATCGACTAAACGCTATTAAAAATGAGTCTATTGAAAACCTGAATAAAGAAAAAAGAGCTGCATGAGAATATTTTGGAAATATGGGGTGAAATTACACCACGCTAATGCAAATAACTTGTGCAAATACTTCTTTCGAGGTTTGAAGTTGTTAGATTGCATCCGGTTGTAATGAGCATAGGAGGAATTATTGTAAAGGTGTTTTTTAAAATGAAATATTTTGTAAAGTTATTGCTATCTATATAATGGGTGTTCAAAAAGTCTTTACGTCCTAGGCGGCTATGGATTATAAATTGCATATCTGTGTCCGTCTTTATACCATCTAACCTTAAATAAAACCTCATTCAAAGCGACACCTTTCAAAAAATTTTCCTTATTTAAAATGTGATAATGTAGTACTAAATCAATAAAATACTAATACATGATTTTAACTAAGAATATTAAACATAGGACACAGTCTTTTATTAAAGTTATTACAGCAGATGCTGAAAATGTTGGCCTGCAACATTTAAACATAAATTGATCCGGCGTTTCATGTTTTCAAAAACATATTTCAGCGTATTTTCATCAATTAGCTGACATTGTCTGGTAATGTTGTCTCGTAAGTCGTCTATGGTGTGCACGGGAGTTTTGAAAATTGAATTTTTTAGGTATAGAAACACAAAATAGTCTAAAGGTGTCAAATCACAGGATCTTGGAAGAAATCGGTCTTTACTAATTGGTTATCATCGTAGAATTTTCACAAATATTCCAGAGTAGCTTGTGCAACATGTGGTCTAGCAGAATCTTGTTGGAAGTAGCCATTTTGAATTTTATCGTCATGGAGTTGGTTTATAAACGGTTCAAGAATATTATGCCGATAGTTTTCTCCATTTAAATATCCGTTAAAGAAGATTGGACCAATGATTCTCCTTCTGGATAGAGGTATCCATGCTCCAATTTTTAAAGGATATAAACCGGTTTCACGGAAGTAATGTGGATTTTCAGTGCTCCACATGCGCATATTTTGAGAATTGATATAGTTAGATGGAACCATGCTTCGTCACTAAAAAAATTTTATTCAAAATTTTATCATTATTAAGATTTTCCTGAAACCACTGGCAATATGTAACTCTCTTTAGATAATATGGGGGTAGCAATTCCTGGCACATTTGAAGGGTGCATTTGAAGGTCTTGTGAAAGAAGAGTGTCAGCCGATCCTATGCTTAAATCTACTTGTTGAGATAGCCGTCGTACTAAAATTGTCGGATCTTTCTGGACCACATTTCTTGCATGTTCGACAACATTTTCAGCTCTACGACGAGGTCTTCCTGTTTTTGGTCTGTTACTTCAAAACACGCTACTATTTTCAAAACTTCAGGGGAAAAGTTGTTATTATTTACCATGATATTTGGAAATCTTTGTCGCAATTCTTGTTTACAAGCATTGATGGAATAATTCCAGTTTCCGTTTTCATTCACTGCGAAATTAAAACTTCACTATAAATGTTTTTTGTTCCTTAGTAAACATTTTACATGTAAAATTAATTAAAAATTTAATTTGTTTTAGTGTCAATTCAATTTGAATTAAGTCAAATAAATAATACATTTTGACGTCCGAGATTATACAGGCATGCGCTTTACAATGCATAGTCGTCAAGGACGTAACACATTAGTGTATATTGTCAAGCTAACTCGTTTAAATAAATATTTGGCATGTTGTTTAATTTTGGTTCTATTGACAAAAAAAGATTAACTTCAAGTGTTTGATAAATATGACAAATAGGATGAACACTACTAATGTTGAGGGGCCTCTATTGCTTTGTAACCGATTTTATTCTAATGCAAATAAAAATTTATATTTTACATACACATACGAAAAATGTCTTACTTAAGAAAACGAAAAGACATTATGCTCAGGACCCTATGAACAATATTTTTATTTCTTTGCAACTGTTCTCCAGCTTGCTTTAAAATGCGCCAGTAGGAAAATATTTGTTATCACAGAAAGTATTAACCCACATAGGTAATATGGCTTTGCATTTACGCGCACCTTGTTTGACTAAGCAATTAGTTGGCAGCACTAAACTATGTTGTCTCACAATCGTACAGTATAGAAATTAGTTTGTAGAAATCGGTTCAAACATCAGCCGACGTTTCCCAACAATAACATGAATACATGTTGTGGTTCCAAATAACTGATATTCCAATTTCAGTTATAATAAAACCTCTAAATGCTTTTGTATTCAGCGCAAACTGCATGTAAAATGCCAGGGAAAGCGATATGGACAAACCGTCGGGAATTTTAATTGCTTGCTGTTGCTGCAAATGGGATCCTGCGCTTCGGCAATATTACTAAATGGGTGATTTATGCGTGCAATCATCGTTTATGTTAAGTACTCATTTTTTCAAATGCGAAATACATTCACTTATTCGTCCTATGTTAACACTGCATTGGAGGAAAATGATATTATTAGAAAAATCCCGTAGAACTCGCCAATTTGTAAACGAGTAATAATTATACTATCTCATTTTGTTTTATTAAATCAGATAATCCGTTTTTAATATATTTTTTGATTTTATACGAACATTATTGTTTGTACTGTGTAGTGTTTGTAGTTTATTTAAGATATTTATTTATTTATGTTTTATTTACAGTATTTTGCTACGCTGAAAATTTTAGTACGGTGTCCACTTCTAAGAAAATTTATTTTTAATAGTGTAGCATCCCAAATTTCCGGTCTATTTAGCATTAATTTATTCAAGCCATTTTCATACATTATGTATTGGAGATACAGTGAATCACAAATGAAAAATTTATACTAGTTTAACAAAAAAAAAGTACTATTGCTCACTATTGCTCGTTAAAGGGAATTCCCAAAAAAAATTATTTGAATTGGCGTTGAGTCCATTTCAAACAACATTAAAACACATTAAAACTAGTTTCTTGATGATGTACCAAATACATTTGTCTGTACCCTCCATGTATACCTTCTATTATTATCCGAGCGTTCTCTATATTGTAGTCGACGCTTTTCCTTCGTGCCTTTGTTGATACTTTGTGTTTTACACGTCTCAATTCCGAAACTCATATCCACGTCTCTACTAAATGTTTCTGTACTACTTAAAAGGTGTTGCTCTAAACTACTGTACACTTTACTAACATTCATGTACATCAGATGGGATAATACTTGTATCGTTTTCGTTTCGCATCTGATATTAAATTCCTTTTTTGTAGGATTTAACATGGTAGATAGCCAGTTAAGAGCCAAACAAAACAAAGGGGACTTAATGCATTCTCTTGGACTATACCACGCTTGATGCTTATAGGTTTAGTAACAATACACTTTTCAAGTGCATATAGGTTAAGTATTGTTTCCCACCTTGTTATAGCTTGTTTAAAAAAATTTATGATCACAGGATTGATTTTATATATTTCTAATAGCCCGCTGTGCAGAATAGAATCATAGACATTTCGGTAGTCTATGTATGCAGTGTATATGCTACAGTTGTTGTTATAGGCCTGGTTCGTTACAACAGAATCTATTATTAATTGCTCTTTCGAGCCCTATTATTTTCTCCGACATATCTTTTGTTGATCAGATGATCAGCCAATAAGTTGAGTTCATCACAGTGTTTATATATCGCATTGCCTAGACATGACGTTGTTACTTTATACATGGTGGGCAAACACGCGATGGGGTGATAATTAGCTGTATTGTTAGCATCTTCATCTTTTGATAAACAATATGTTAAATATAGCGGAATTGGATCTGAATGTGCAATAAACATATTAATATATTATGCTGGCTGCTCTTATTTATAGATTGAATTGTATCTTTGAATATCCAAATTATAATTATTAAAATTAATAGCGTCTTGAGACTCTTTCAGGGTGGTTCGATTAGCTAGTTGCTTGTTAATTAAATTTTATTTTAACAATGAGTTTGAATTGTGTAATGACACCAACTGCCACCTTTCATCTCAAACAATGTGCTATTAATAATCTCAATCAAATATGACAAATGTTCATTCTATTTATATCTTATTGACTCACTAGTATACGGTAAGTACTTGATTATAGTTAATTGTACCTTTGAAATTGTCTTTTATTTACTATAGCATCGATAGGATAAAACTACAACCCACCTTGAACTGCTTTCACTCTTTCTGTTCCAATATCACCTCCAAGACAGCACTCCTTTTGATGTCAACAGCCCGGATCCCTATTTAGTTCTGCTGTGATGCACTGCTTATTGACAACAGCTGTCAACTTGTCAAACCCTTGGCTGCTAGCAGGAAAGATCCCATTCTACTTCACTAGTTATACTGCTACCTCCCAGAAACTCCCTTCTTCTGACAGCTTCACGGCAAGTTTGTTATCACAGATGATCCCCAATTAATATCCTTCTTCCTTAGCTCCAAACTTCAGCAACCTCTGTGGTCAGTAACCAACAGAAAATCTCGAATCCAGCAGTCCCTCTGCTATCCTCCGTCAACAGATCCACGTGTCCTCAGTACACCCTCAACAAACCCAGCAATTCTCAAACCAATGTAACTTCTTATCAATTGCATTATTCAAAATAAACTAATTCCATTCAAATCTTATTTTCTTCTTGCTTCTATCTAGTTTTACGCCCTCCAATTCTCTTCAATAACTGTTACTTCATTAATAATAATCTTCTTTATATTTCTCTTAATTTTCACCTCGTAGATTTTGTTAAACCCTTTTTAAATGTTTTCACACACTAACATATTAAAAAATAGGGTAATTTCTATGTTTCTATTGAGACCGAAAAATTATATGAAAAAGGTACATTGTATTTTTCTATGAGTTGTTATTATAATAATCGTAACAAAATCTGCTTAACTATTATGTTCTAATTATTCCTGCCATCTATAAATTAAATTTAGTTGAGTATTACCTACTTCACTATATTATTTAAATAGAAATTACATTTGTCATGTGTGATATGAGCATGTATTTACTTTATAATTTTTAAAACCCCTAAAGAATACTCAAATGTTATCCCTTTTATCTTAATTTGCCTCAAATTCGAATTCTTTTAATGAACTTCATTCAAACAGCCAATTCTTTTTAATATTTTCTAAATTGATTGTATTGATCTCCCAAATTCTATTTTTACATTTAATCTTCAGCCAAAGCTGCTCTTAATGTACCATAAGAATATTTAGAAAATTCTTCGTGAATAGCCGTGAACTTCTTAATCCAGTAGTTATCTCCTCCAGGGGTTTCGAGTTATGTGTGCTGGTAATAACGTGTATGGCATCTTGTTTTGTTATCTTGGTAAAGTTCATTAAATTTATATTCTGTGTTATATTTCTTTCCTTTATTCCTTGAGCTCTTCCTTTTTCATCATCTTCTATTTACATTATCAAATTCTGTTTATTCTGCATTGTTTAATTTCGTGGGATAAATGAATAAAATTATTATTACGATTGTTATTTGTAGAGCATAGCAGGGAAGATATTGACAGAATAAAACTATTTTAAATATCTTTTATGTGACATTTCTAGAGACAGGTGTTCCTTAATTTAGAAACTGGGTGATTGACCTTTGGTGTAAAGTCTAGGAAATAAAATGGTCACCTCAATAGTTTTTTAAGAGCCCCAGGAACAATGTTTTGTGAATAAACCCCAGTTTTATCTACAGCGTTAAGTCCTTCCATGAAGTTTTTGCAATCGGCGTTAAATAATCAAATTGGGCTAAAAAAACGTTTTCAAAAAATTTTTTAATACCAAAATTCTGGTAATAACATTTTCTATTGCAGCATTATATATTTAATTAATTCAAGGCAGAGGAGACTAAAAACCTATCTGTTAGAGATTCAAATACATTTTTAAAAACACTGAGCTATTAACTGAGTGGATGCGATTTCATTTAGTCCTATACTTTTCTTCCTTTGTGCAAGTGTACTGATCAGGATGCAAAGTATCAGTGATTTTTTTGGTGGTAGATGTTAATAGGAAAAGATTGACGGTCTTGGAAAACAGACCCTTGCAGATGATGAATGAGTAAAATCGTAAAGATTAATACCGATTTATTAAATAAATCTGTTGCTATCTATCTATTCATATACAATATTTTACGTAGTTGGCACAAAGAATTAGTAATAAACACCTGCTAACCTAGTAATATTGAATAACTTAATTGTTAAAGGTAGATACAACAACAACCCTTCTTGAGGTGCTGCTTGGAGGTGAATCGGATAGTACTGATACTAGACGGTCTTTGGACCCAATTTTTATGGCCCTCGAAGTGCTACGATCTGCTTCCAAGACAATATATTTAGGTGCCACACAAATATGCTAGGACATTTGGAGTTTGTGATCAGGTGCTCTTAAAAGGTTTTCTAAGTGAGTCTAGGGACTCAAGTCTCTTACGGTTCTGCAAGGTTTCTTCGAACAGATCTGGTTCTCAGACCAGCTGCGGCTAAGACCATAGGGCGTAGAACCAGGCATCTCCTCCTGTTAGAGCTGCCTAGACGGGTCGCTGGATCAAAGTCTCTTTATCAGCCTGGGTGCCTTCGTTTTATATCTTTCTGGGTCCCTTTATCTGAACTTTTTCTAGGGGAATTTGAAAACGATTGCTAGAATCTCTTCTGTACGGGTCATCGCGCATCGCTGGTTTATCTTCAATCCGCGCACTCAAGCGGTTCAAACGCTGAATGTGGCGTATTAGCGATTTGCAAATTTGGACGCATTATTATGCGTAGAAATACTAATTTGGGTTGTCGTTAATGCCACAAGCTGACAAGCAAGGATAAGAAAAAATATGGAGACACTTCTGTACCTGTGCCAATAATAACTTTAAAAACAGGTTTTAGAGATAGTTACTCTACTGTAAGTGTTCTACTTGATACTACTTTTTGCGATTATCGGGGTACTGCGATCAAAGCAGTACCATACCATACAAATTAGTATATTAAAATACATTGTGTATATCTGAACATTTTTAAAATACATAGTTTACTTTTTGTATCTGACTGTAAAAACACTCGAGGGTAGCATCAGCAAATTTTCGAGCAAAACGCATCGAAATCATAGAACATTGCTTTTTGTATATTTATGGTTAAGATAATTGAATATTTGCTTATAGTATTTTAAATTTCTCCTAAGATTCTACTTTTTAATTTGACGATATAATTAATTTTTCCTTGTGTATAGTACACCTGTTCTGTAACTAATTGCTTTGTGAATAATTTTAATTGGAAACATTATATTACGCGATAATCAATAGCAAGAGAAATTCGGGTTTCCTTCCATTGCGTTGCAAGTATATGGCTTAGTGCTGAAAATAATAGCAATCACATATAGTTGGAAAACTTTAAAACAAATCAAACTTGTAAATGCTGAACAATGACAGATTAAACAATAAATCAGGACTGTTTGTCTATTTAATAAACTTATTCTGTGCAAAACCGATATGTAAGTACTTCCATTTGCAAATATTGATGTATATGTCTACATCGTGTCGCCATTTGTAAGAATTTGGTTTGCAAAACATGCAAACGAACACGGTCAGAAAAAATTGCGAACACGAAATCAGGATGTGGGTGTAGAATCGAAATAAATGGTGGCAGAGATATTGGGGAGAAACAAGAAGAAACGGGTCTGGCCGAAACTGATGGATTCCAATCGGATTACGTCCATCAACGTAGAGTTAAGAGGGATTTTCTGTCAATCACAGTAACTGACATGGAAAGCCGCATTGCATTTTGCCTTTTCTTGTTATTTATGATTAAAGTTTGCGGCCAAACTAAGTTTATTTGCCATGCAGAGCATTAGGTAACAGATATAAGTCGTTTCTGTGTGGGAATAGATAGTTCAAGGTCGCATTATATTAAACTTTTCAGGATTTTAGTTTTGAAGAAGTTTACATTATAAGCCAGGCTAATTTTTTACTATATGTGCTTAACTTCTTTAGAAGTTTAGGGAAAATTATTTACAGCTCCACCTTACTGTTATTCAAACATTTTTTATTGTGGGTAAAAGCTACAATCCGTAATCATAAATCCGCCTGTGAGGGAATGTTTTATTTGGGTTACGGAACTCTGAAGCTACCCTAATACATCTAACACGTCAGCAAAAACGTTAACACTTTCGGGGTTGGAAAACATTCTACCTACATGTAAAGTTTAAAGAGTTTGTATAAAGGTTGGCTACAATGTCCATTTTAAAAGAATTGCTATTGAGAGATCTTTAACACGGTATTTTCTTGCTTCCCTAAAAATAAGCAGTTAACTACGAATATAATATTTACATATAGGATATACAAAAAAGTAAACGTGTAGCTTGTGGAAGTACATTTTCATGGAAAATGACTGAAGAACTATAAAACATTTTTGTGTTAAAGCTATAGGTTGCACAAATAAGTAACTAGAAATTAATAATCGAAGAATTGGAAAAGTGATATTTATAGGTTTCAGCACTAGCGGGTAGAAATTTAGAACTATCTTTATTATTTATTTCCAAATAAGTTTACTTAAGAGAAAGAAAATACATGTATGAGTAAATTGACGTTAAAAACCATTGCAATTAAAATATGGAAGCCCACGTAGTACAGAAAAATATAATATCCGTATAACTAATTTCACCCTAAAACATACAACGAAGTCGATATTGTTGACCATTTCATGAAAAAAAACGAGAAATAGAAGAGAGACAGAGAAGTATAAAATTAGTCCAAATATGAGCGTGACAAAATTACAAATTGGTCACGCCAAATCAACAATAAGCAAGACAAAGTTAAATAAAGAAAAATTATAATTGGTGACCATAGGAGGAAACCATGTGAAAATAGGTTCTCAAGAACGGTATATTAATAATACGTTACATATACGGGCTAATGAAGATAGTTCATTCCAGGAGTGGAACCACGAAAACGTAAAGAAAAACTAATACATGATGTTAAGGGTAAGAATTACATGCCGGCAACTAAGCGAGAAATGGGTATTGAAAATATTAAACCACACAAGGAAAAGCCTAGAATATCAGAGGAACTTAGGATATACCTACAATAAAGTATAAGATTAAGTAGAGAGTGGAGATGTCAAGATCAAGAAACAAAATCAAACGGGTTTCAACATTCTAAGCGACAATAGAATGTTTGAACCATGTTCCTGGTTTGGTAACGAATTTTGACAAAAAGTTTAACGTAATATTGGAGACATTATGCTATAGTAGAATAAAAGGAAGACAAACAATAACAGCAGTGAAGAAACAGTGTAAGAAGAGAAAACAGATTTTATAAAGTTTTAACATAAGTGAATCGAAATCTATTAAAACTGAACGTGACAAAAGGAGTGGGAGAAAAATTTACAAGTGGCAAAAAATATTTAATTTCATTAAATTCATTTTTATTTCAAGTAGATAACATGTTGAACAGCCCTCGTATGTGTTGTAAAGTTATTGTAGCGGTAAAAATTATAATGACTCAAAACTGATGTGCCTGAACTAATCTATAAATTGTTACCGTGTATTTTTTTTTATACTTATTAGCACATAATTAAAGTTTAAAACCATTTTAAAAATTTAAATTTCGTCTAGCAAATTACAGAAAATCGTTTTTATACTTTTTTTTCTCGATAACGGTTGCAGATACGAAAAAACTGCAAGAGAACAAAAAGATTCTAAACAAAACAGAAAACTCAATTTGTATTTTAGAATCTAACAGTGGCGCACCGCAAAAAAGTTCAGGGGGAGAAAAGGAAGCATGACCCCTGAAAAAATATCTCCCTGTAGATTCTCACAACCATTTGATATGCTCAATGATGTAAGCCCTGTAGCGTAACCTGTATTCCAAATTTGAGCTAAATATCTCAAAAACTGCAGGAGCTATAAAGGAAAAAGTTAAAAGTTAAAAAAAAATTGACCGGAAGTCGACCTCGGAAAAGAAATCCGATTTCCGGTTTCTATATATTTTTGGAATCTACTCTGCAAGCTGAGTCAAATGATATATATCTCGTCCTCCTAAAATATATCTCCATTTTCTTGCTTCTCAGTTAATAATAACAAGTTAAAAAATTAATCTAAATGAGCTCAGTTACGATGTAACAGGCATGGAATAATGATTCTGACAATATAGAAAGAAAGTTGAGGACTAGATGTCATAATATAGTTACAATGCGAAAGCAAAACACTGATTATATTGTTATTATTTAAAAGGGTTCTTTTTATATTTTAAATAAAGTTGATGCAGCAGTAGTGAAATTGAAAATAGATACCAAAGATCGTAGTAGGCTTCGTTTTATGGACAAATTTGAAAGTGAGAAGTGAAACACACTGTAGGTACTCTTTTAAAAACCGTTTGTTGGAAACATTATTAATAATTTTAATAGCTACAGCAACTCGTCAAGATTGTAACAGCTCAAATGTAGTATCTAATATGCAATGTATAGAAATGTGATATCACATATTATAACTGGAGTTCACATTTGGTTCTCTAACCGTACGGACGTATTAATCTCTTCCGCGCGTACAGATACCAAGTGCACGTGTGATTACTTGACCCGGGTCACACCGCGGTTAAATTAAAATAAATAAATAGAACAATTAATATACAAAGTGAAAAGTTTACCATTTAATTCGCGCTCAGCCCCTTGGGGCTGGGTACTTAATATTAAATAAACAATGCCCGAAAATTCACAACAAAAGCGAAATTCCGACCATCTGTCTCCGCCAGTAACAGATGATGTAGCCAAGCGATACATGTGGAATCAAGAAGAATTGATCAAAACCAATCGCTATTATCCATTACACGCAAATAACACAACTGACAATAGCCCCCCAGCAGCAAGCCACAGCAGTAGCGAAGTAACCACTAAAATAAGGATCCCGCCCATATTTATCCACGATGCAAATAACCATCAAGAAATTATAGCTGACATTAAGAAAATCACTACGGAAAATGAATTTACAACGGCCTATAACAGTAAGTACTTAAAAGTTAGTCTTACTACTTACGATGGGTATCGCAAACTTACGAAATTTTATTCGGATAACAAGGTGCAGTACCACACATACCAAAATCCTAACGAAAAGCCTCTCTCCGTGGTAATAAAAAATGTTCCAATTTCCATTACAGACGATGAAATTAAAACCGAACTGTTACAGCAAAAACTGCCTATAATCAGTGTAACGCGTCTCCAAAATCGAGATAAAAAACCATTACCAATATGTGCGGTCATATTAACGGCTAACGAAGCCGCTAAAGTAATTTACAACTTGAAAACATTATTTCATTCGGTAGTTACAGTTGAAGCCAGAAAGAAAACTAGCAATATTCCACAATGCCATAACTGTCAACAGTTTGGGCATACAAAAAATTATTGTGCAGCTAAGTCAAGATGCGTTAAATGCAAAGAAGAACACCCACCCAAAGCTTGCAATAAAAAATCTTCAGATCCCCCGTTTTGTGTCAATTGTGGTGGGAATCACCCAGCGAGCTACCGCGGATGCCCACATCATCAAGAGCTCCTACAACAACGATATGTACTTAAAAACACTAGGGCGGCACCCAGACAAACCAACTCGTTCTCAAATACACCTAGTAGCCTACTCTATAGCCAAGTTTTAAGATCAAATCCACAAGCTGACCAACAAAACACAACAGACACCCAACCATCACATTCAACACTCATAAATTCCGTTTTACAATTTATCAAACAACTAATTATACCCCACTTACCCCAAATTAAATCCTTTGTTATAACTCATATCCTTCCTAATCTCCTCAATGGATAATTCCCCCAGAACCCTCCAAAATATCACAATCCTAAACTGGAACGCCAACGGGATCAAAGCACAAAGATCTATCTTTATATCATTTCTCGCCAGATATAACATTGACATCGCATGCATAACAGAGACGCACTTAGCAGAAGGAGAAGCTTTTAAGGTGAATGGATATAACGTCTTCCGGAACGATAGAACATCCCAAACTGCTTGGGGAGGCGTTGCAGTTATCATTAGGAAACAACTCCAGTGTAACACACTCATCGACATGCCAGTAAGCAATTTGGAAACAATAGCAACCACAATACACACCGCTAGCCACAATCAAATAAAAATCATAACAGGATATAAGCAACCGAACAAAATGCTCACAGATACTGACATGCTTAAATTGTTTAATGCAACAATGCCAACACTGTTAATAGGCGACTTTAACAGTAAAAACACATTCTGGGGCTGTAGAGTAAACAACCCTAGCGGAATAAAATTAAACAAGATGGCAACGACACATCAGCTTCACATCCTAGCACCAAGCGATTACACCTACTACCCTTATAGAAGAGATCACCAGCCAGATATCCTAGATATAATAATCACTAAAGATTTTCATTCGCCAATTCAACAAAAAGTAATTCCCGAACTTGACTCTGACCATCTACCAGTACTCATACAATTCACTACAGCTCCTATATTCCGTACTCCAATCCCTAGATTGATAAATGGTTACATCGATTGGAATAAGTTCCAAGAAAGATTAGATGACCAACTAGTGAATCCAAGTCAACTTGAAAATCAACAAGATATTGATAAATGTATTGAAACCTTTACAAAAACCGTCACCGAATCAGTTCAGTTTGCAACCAAACCTTTCTACCACCAAAAAAGAAATAATCCTAATATTCCTCCTAGTTATATCCTACAATTAATTAAAGAAAAGAGCAGAATAAGAAGACAGTGGCAGCGAGACAGAACCGCACAATTAAAAACTCAACTAAATAACTTAACACACAAAATCAAAAGAGAAATAGACAAAACCAGAATTTATAACTACAGCAAATATGTAGAAGGTATTGAACCCAGCAGCACAGATATGTGGAAAGCAACCAAACGTGTAACTCAACTAGTAGAGATCATCCCGACCCTAACTACAGGAAATGCCAGTTATAGTACCGATGAAGAAAAAAGCAACCTATTTGCCGAACACCTAGAAAATACTTTCACACCAAGGATTCCTGATACAAACAGAACATTTGCGCGAATGGTTAACAACTATACTGAAACCCATTTACCGATAGTGAAAGAATTTAGTCAACCTACATCACCAGTCGAACTTGATAACTACATCAAAGCAACATCAGTAAGAAAGGCTCCAGGACACGATCAGATACCTAATATAGCCCTTAAACACCTCACCAGCAAATCACTTGCCTATTTATCCACAGTTTTTAATGGTTGTATGAGAATGGGATACTTCCCCCATAAATGGAAATTTGCTCATATTCTCATGTTTCACAAACACGGAAAACCCAAAAAAGATTGTGCGAGCTATCGTCCAATCAGTCTACTACCAACACTGTCGAAAGTACTGGAAAAAGTGATACTGCATCGACTGGCTTCGTCATTAGAGGACAATCAACTAATACCTGCAATTCAATTTGGTTTCAGGAAGGGTCTGTCAACAGTACAACAACTTCAAAGGATTATCGAAGTAATAGAGCAGGGATATGAAAACAAGCAATTCACAATAGCAGCATTCCTAGACATAACCCAGGCCTTCGATAAGGTTTGGATAGAAGGTCTAAAATACAAGATGCTTCACACACCACTGCCTCAATATTTAGTGGCCATAATTTTTTCATTCTTGGAAAATAGAACATTTGCCGTCCGAATCAACAACTCCATATCAACCACTAAGAACATACATGCAGGAGTCCCGCAAGGCAGTGTACTTGGACCAACGCTTTTTAATTTGTTCGTATACGACATTCCTATTCCACATTTGAGTAAAATTGCGCTGTTTGCTGATGATACAGTCATAATCACTCAGCACGAGGATCTTCATACAGCCATAAACCATCTACAATCTGCAGCTAATACACTAACTCATTGGCTCAACAAATGGTGTATTTCCTTAAATTCTAGTAAATGCGCAACTAAAATTTTTACACTCAAGCGCATTAGGGAACACCAAAATATCACAGTTAATGGGACTGAAATCGCATGGAATTCGGAAAAAGAAGCAATTAAATATCTTGGAGTACATTTAGATACTCGGCTCACTTGGAGCTTTCATACAAACCACAAACTGAATCAAGGGTATGCTAGATTAAGACTCCTTTATCCGCTAATTAACAAGAAATCACCACTGCGACATGAATGTACGATTATGCTGTACAAGGCCCTCATCCGACCAATATTTACCTATGCGTGTCCTGTATGGTGCAACACATCAAAGTCTAATATGAGAAAACTTCAAGCCCTTCAGAACAAGATTCTTCGTATAGCCGTTAACGCTCCATGGTTCATACGCAACGATCAAATACACTTCGAACTTGGGATGGACACAGTCGAGCAATTTATTAAGAGGACCACCAAAAAATTCTTTGTGAATCTGCGATTCACAGATAACGCGATAATTCAAGAACTAGGTCGTAAAAACATCCATACACGTCTCAAAAGGCAATTGCCGCAAGACATTTTCCGAAGCTCAGACGACAACAGCGACAGTGACTGAACCAACAAAATAATCCGAGGAACCAACATCCTCCATGCCAATATTATAGTTACGCTATTCGTATATATATTTTTTTTAATTTATTATCAAAACTATGAATAACATTGTTAAATGTTGAACTGGTTATTCTAATTTAAAAAAAAAAAAAAAAAAAAAACTACGCTTTACAAATTTAAAACGTAATGTATTAATTATTCATAAATCTATGCGTTACAAATTTAAAACATAATGTATTAATTGTTCCCAAATTTACAATTCACAAGTTTAAAGTTATGCTTAATGAATATTTATTAAGAATTTTGTAAAAAGTGCCCTCACGCCATTTTACTATCATTACCGAGATAACGGTTAAAACATATGACAGTGGTAAGCTTACTCCTTCATTAAATTGCAATGATATTCAATCCAAGAGCCCAAAAGAGGTTCGCATATTTTTTATGCGTGCTGAATTTTCAGTATTAATAATATACTGTATTATATACTGTATTTAAACTTTGTGATAAACAATTTACAGACCTAATTACGATGTTGCAAGCAACTATTATTTATTAACCAAATAAACCTAATTGTTGCTGTAATTTTATTTATTTCTCGAAAGCTGTGATTTCTGGCGCCCTGTGTTTTTATTATTATTGAAAGAGCTTGCAGTAGTACAGCTGATGATAGAAATCTGCGACCCAAGGCCACCTAATTTGAAGCTAGCTAGGTCATTGCGGTGAGTACGAACATTTCAGAGCTACCGTGGTGTATAAATGATAAGGGGGTTGATCTGCGATTATACTACCATTGATTATTATTAGTGATCGATCGCAGGTTGGCTTCTTTATTGTTTCAAATTGGGTAAATTAGGTAAAGGGGAGAGAGAACAAACAGATTAGCTCGAAGGTGCTGCACTGAATTTGGACACCAAAACTGGTATTCGTCTCGGACCGGTGACTAGACAAAATCTCCACAATCATTTACTTCAATTTTTAACTATAATTAATAGGCTAAAATACTCCAATAAAAACCCAAAACCACATCACAAGTTATGTAAAATCTAACCCAACAAAAACAGAGCCATAGAAGAAAAGAACTCCAGAAAACAAAGGGAAAGAGACATGGATCTCAGCAACCCAAATAATATGCGAATAGATCACATACCCTACAGTGCCCAACCAACCACCCAAAATAAAGTATCTTATAGTCCCAGACACCAATCTCCCAATTCTAGATAAAATTACAAATGTAACAATTTGCAGGACCTATTTTTCAGTCTTCTACACTAGTTATAGACCTGATGTTTATGCAATCAATTCAGTCTTCCGTAGTAGTTATAGACGTGATGTTTCAGATGCATTAACAAATTAAATAATTCTAGCTTTAATATAACTTGCTTCAGAGATAAACCTGAAATTAATGGGAAAAGTAAAACATTATTTTTATGGTTTTATGATTAAACTTTAATAATAACTGTATGTTAACAGTTACAATATATAACTCAAAATTCTAGTGATAAAAACTACAAGAGAGCAGTATCGATATCTAGCATTATCTTTTCATCGAAAAACCGGACATTAACAGAAATGTCAGTAAGTAGTAAAATTTTATTTTCATAGATCTATAAATGTATGTCCTTAATAACCACGTATCAAACAAGGTATAAGATTTAAGTTAAGATAACCATGAAGAAGAAATATCACAAATTCGATAAAACCCCTCACCATACAAATATTTAACAACTGCTAAATACGTATTTCGACAACCAAGCTGTCATCATCAGTAGCTACAAAAAACTTACACAGCAAAATGGCAACGATATGCTCGTGACCAAATTACTTCCATTTGTTGCCGCTAAAAGTGGGTGACGCCAAGAGGTGCATTTTTATTGCGAGATCCTGAAACAACGACGTTTTCGCAGATACTCGAAGCACCTATAAAATGGAAAACATCCCTACAACTTGGGGCTGCAGAACTTTCAGAAAGTAGTGCTCGTTTGCAAGCAAGTTAAGAAGTCAGTCACAGCCAGAAATTGCGCAAGCGGCGCATTTGAACAGAGTCAGCTTAAAACAGTGCACTTCGTAAAATTGCATCATTTCAAATCATACGTCCCAACGCGGGAATTTTTTGTTGGGTGTGGTCCAGAGGTCTGGGCGACTTGTGACGTCAGACACAGAGACTTTGAATCGAGTATCATGTTTCTACACGCACTGTCCAATTAAATCTTCGAGTGCAGCATTATTCTAAGGCAGGGAAGGATTCAGTGCAATTTGAGATCCACGCAGTAGACCATTTGCTTTATTTCTTTTAAATATTGTGCAATTGTAAATGTATGCCAGTTAGCGTTATACATGGTAGTTGCTTTAACTGTTGATCGCGAGTAGAAACATGCTATATCCCCCGTTGTATTGATTATA